>JANVCJ010107385.1:0-17168 GCA_026413505.1 Epizoanthus ramosus
TCTCATCCAATCAGAATTAGAAAAAACTGGAGACAGCCAATCAGTGTTTTGATGACCCGTCACGCGTACACACCGTGACAGTTTATTGGCTTTCATGATCGCTCTGATCTGAACTTTCTCGAGTTGAAAACTAACAAACAGGATTTTTATGTTGGGTTATAAAACGAATAAACCCCTTGTGGCTTTCTGGTCTATGGGAAGATATTCTGCCCTTGGCTTAGAGATGGTCCTCAAAAGTCACAGAAGCCCTCGAAGCTTCGCTTCTCTGGCCACTGTTCCTTTTTCTGACCATCTCTAAGCCTCGGGCAGAATATTATCCGATAGACCAGTCGCCACAAGGGGTTTATTCGCTAAATACTTTATTCGTGGAATAAAATTTCTGAAAACCCCGCAATCTACTTGTTTTTTTATTTTTGTGTCGTTACAATACGGATCATGATTATGTCATCAAGTCTACAACATTTTCTCTGTCAAGCGAGAACCATTTCGACGGAATTATAACCTTTGGACATAGTACTAATGACTAAAAAGTCAAAATTCATCACAGGAAACCTACATGTTGATTCCGTCTTTTCTAAATAAATGCCGCTTCGGCTACTGGACTGCCGTGGTTTCTTTTCTTCCAGTAATTTATCAGAGGCAACGTGAATGAGGCCGATTTAATGCGTGCACTGTTTACTATCGATCAAGAAACGATTTACGTGCCAGGCGTTACAGAGTCCGAAATTCCAGGAAATCTGGGAACAGACGGAATTCTTTGGCCTCGTGTTTCATATCCACTTCACTGGCAAGCGTACAATTAAATAACATTTGTGGAAGTTATTTTGAAATACAATAAGTTAATTGACTGTACCAAAAAGATGGCGGTTGTACATTTAACCACAATACCTTGCGAACCTATCACAACGAATAGGCACATAGAAAGCTATATACTTTTGCTAAATTCGTCCATGTACTAAAGCCATTGTGAATTCTAGGTTTGAAGCTTCTAGGACCTTTCAGCGCATTTTTAAGAGTGTTTTTAGGGTTTTTGTGCGCTAAGAATTATGTGTAAATGTACCAGTCGAAATCTTCTTGGTATGGCCAATTGAAGTACGTTGACGTGTACCCAGCATTATCACGTATCATTTGCGGCCACCATAGGCCAATATTTCACGGTAGGTACTGGGAACACCTTGTCGATTTAGGGGTAAAAAATGACGGCTCTACATTGTGTAGTATATTTCATAATCAGGAATGCAACCGTACATATAAGAACACAAAATATTGTAGTTTTCTGACGTTAGAACATCGAATCCTGGCAATGCATCGCACGACATTGCATGTCATTACACAAAATTCAATTTTAAATACGCAGTACTGCACACCATTCTCTGCCATGGGATTTGATGCTGTGCATCGCGAGGAAATTATGCCCAATTATATGTTTCTGTAATTTCATGCAATCAGTTGCAGTTTGATGCAAATGCAAAGCAATCTACACATTCAGATTCAAATATATTTTAAAATCACACTGAGTTCTGTACAGTCTGATGCTATTCTGATCAATGAAATGCAGTCACGTTTACTTATTTTGATGAATTTTTGCATCATGGAACGCAATCTGCGAAATGGGATGTAATTTTGTGCATGGGATTTATTCGCAATGGCACACAGTTCTATATAATGTGATGCAATATATGTGCAATGGGATGAAATTCTGAACAATGGGATGAAATTATATATAACCGGATGTAATAATGATTCCTTTATACAGAGATGATGTCTTGCAAAATGCACTAAGCTGACAAAATGAGAATTTCAAAATATATATTGTCCTGTTATTAGTTAGCTTCAAACTAGAATCTCCAGTTCCCACTATTCGCATACCTTCCCACAAGGACGAATAGAAAAGGAATGAATGGTAGATATATTAGGATAAGTGAGAACGAGAAAGTAGAATATCAACAGCCGTTGTCACAGCCATTGCCGCCCTAACTGCTTCAAGTCATCACTCTACTTTAAAAGCAACAATGCATTGCTGGAGCCTTGAGCCATCACTGATCAATGTCCAACGATTTATTTAATAGGATACGCCTGGTATGACGCTTCAATGTGTTCAGTTCCGAATACAGGTCGTCCTGTGTCATGTACAACATATTCGGCTTCAATCTATCCATTCTATTGTTCATAATGATGGTTTGCATGTGACGTCATAGCCGCCATGTTGGTGCACAATAACAATAGAATTATAATTATATTCTTTTGTTCTGTGCACCAACATGGCCGCCATGCCTTTTGTCATTTGAGTCTCTGGGGATTGAGTGAAAACCATCACTTGACAAGCTAGTCACGACTAGTTGACTACAGCATACAAGATTAACCATACATGGTTCAGGTGAGGTAGGGAATTTAGGAAGAATGAGCTTCTACAACCAGACAACAGGTTCAACAAACTGAATTCAGAATTTTGATTCAATCGCATCATGAGAGATTGTGCGAACTGCCTCAACGGTGTGCACTGTTCATCTTGTCCTGACGCTCTGGATGCCAATACAAATACTTTCTAGCTCTTTGCACAGATACTTGCCTCATTTTCAACCCTATTGTCATCGCATCAATAAATAGATGCCACTGGACTTTCCTGTTCCAGGACCGTCATCTTCTCCACAAATGAAAGCGTGTTGCTAGAAAAACCATCACTGCTTAAGCTGTGACAGAACATCACTCCCGTATCTTCTCACACTGCCTTGTCTCCTTATAGTACTCCCCTGGGGATCAGTTACTGAGACGAGTTGGAAAGACCAAATAGCTTAACTGTACCTGCATCACGGTCATGTTTATCCTGGGAAAAATCATTATTAAAAATTATTATCATTATTAAAACAAACAAACAAGTACATTCTCTGTATTGCCAATACCAAGAAAACAGGGCAGTAAAATGCACCCTAAATTCAAGGATTAAATTGCCATTAAATACAGAACTAAGGTTGAAGAAAAATGAAATGATTTCTTAAATATCGATCGTTGTGAGAGACGTCTACTGGAAGATAGGCTGCAAGAAGTTTCTTTAGAAATAGGGGAGTGGGAAGGGGGGGGGGGGGAGAGCTTACTCGAGCATGGGTGCTAACCTGGTCAAATGCAAGTATTCCAAGGATGTGTATCTCGTGTGTGATGAACGTTTTGCACTTTTAAAACAGCAAGCTATCAACAGTCTAACACGATTGATAACACGCTATATTTTCTCAATCTCGTTGTATGTAACTAATTGATGTAATCCAGGAATTCCATTCTAGGTGTTGAAAAGGTACAATATAGATCTTCTCTTAAGATTTATAACAGATCAAAGTGATATTGTAAGGAGCACTTACCTTGTCATCACAGGCGAAGGCTAGCAAGGGTTTCTGTGGATGCCAGGCCACAGTGAATGTCGGCGCATGGCACTGCACTTCACATACTTTCTCGCCTGTCTCCACCATCGACTAGTTTGGAAAGATGATAGTTGTAAAATATGATACAAAGTTAACAATAATGATATGGACAATATGTTTTAAATACAACAATCAAGTTTGAGACTGCAACTAACAAATGTGGGGCAGAGAGGACCAAACGTTTAACATAACCTGTTCATGGATGGTGCAGTGAAAGAAAGGTCAACAATATCCAACACACAGCCTCACCAGGCGATGAACCCAGGATCAGGCAATGAATCCAGGATCAGGCAATGACCCCAGGATCAAGCAATGAACCCAGGATCAGGCAATGAACCCAGGATTAGGCAATGAACCCAGGATCAGGCGATGAACCCAGGATCAGGCAATGGACCCAGGATCAGGCAATGAACCAAGGATCAGGCAATGAACCCAGGATCAGGCAATGAACCCAGGATCAGGCAATGAACCCAGGATCAGGCAAAGAACCCAGGATCAGGCAATGAACCCAGGATCAGGCAATGGACCCAGGATCAGGCAATGAACCCAGGATCAGGCAATGAATCCAGGATCAGGCAATGAACCCAGCCTGATCAGGCAATGAACCCAGGATCAGGCAATGAACCCAGGACGAGGCAATGAACCCAGGATCAGGCAATGAACCCAGCCTGATCAGGCAATGAACCCAGGATCAGGCGATGAACCCAGGATCAGGCAATGAACCCAGGACCAGGCAATGAACCCAGGATCAGGTGATGAACCCAGGATCAGGCAATGAACCCAGAATTAGGCGATGAACCCAGAATCATGCAATGAACCCAGGATCAAGCAATGAACCCAGGAACTCCTGATTTGCAGTCTATGATGCTATCAACTGCACCATTCATGCTCACTCAGTCTATAGATTCACTTCTCAAAAATGGTTACTGCTACTGAAAGTATTGAAAGAGATCTTACAAATATCATGATATTGAGGTACTCCAGAATATGCCTGAAACATCCTACTAATGCCAAGCAGGAGTTCCCCTGGAGGAGATCTAGGAAGGAGCGGCAAGTTAGCCATGATTGGGTTTACTGCCTTGTAGAACAAGATAGGCTGTCATATCGAGTTTACATAACTGGCTTTTAGAGGAATATCTGAATTTGTAGGCACCGGATTACCTATTCCTTGATGAAGAAATCAAATTTAAAATTTGGGTTAACCCTGGGTTAATGGAACCAAAGGGGATTTACTTTTTTTATTTTTTTTTGCTGCCGACCGCTAGCTTTTCAGCAGCTATATTCTTGCAAACCTGTCTCGAAAATAGCGATGGATTTCCAAATTCTGTTTAGAACTCCGTTTGATCTTTGCTCTCACGATGATGTGAGTTTTGAAAACAATAGACATCAAGTTGCTCTTTGAAATCACAAGGAAATCACATGCCTTGCTCGTGCACAACACGTTTATTGCCCAAGGCACCAACACAAGAGCCCCTGAGCCACATGTGTTGGTTTGAATCTCTCTTTTAGTTATTTGAGCAGCGAGCAAGGAAAACTAACAGGTAAACTATGTAAACTCTTTATTTCTTTCTTTAGCACATCAAAGGCAGCCGTAATCGCTTGCGGATCTGTTCATCCGGGCAACATGCAATTTAATGTTTTGTCAAGACTTAGAGGAAGACAATGTTGTTTTATGAGATTGTCTGCATTGCTCTATGATTGACTAATCGGAAATGGAGTTCGGCAGCATTTACCTTACCTTTGGTTACCCCTAGTTTTATTATTATTTGAAGATTCGCTCACAGGGCAGGTGTTGCATTATAATAGGATACGAAGTCCCCTTATGATACGGTACATACATGCAACAACTATCCCAGCTCTCTGTGGGTGGTGGAGGTGGTTTCTTTTTTGCTGGAATAACTGATTCATAATGACAATGATATTTTACAGTATAAATTATATTTCACTTACAATATCAATAACAAGATCCTCAGATCCCGAAGCCAGCATCTGCCCATCATGGCTGAAACTCAGTGTGCGAACAGGCCAGCTGCATTAAAAACAATCAAAACACATGCAGCCACTTACAATAAAAACCCAGATTTTCATAAGAAGAACCTCTGCTATACATGTATATAATTTACATAGCTATAAACTGGTACAGGTACAGGTAACAGGTCTGTTTGCCTCAGCACTGCCTCAGCTACCATACACCTTCTGTCCATCCTTCTCCACAGTTCATGGACACAAACAAACTCTGATGTACATATGTACATGTACTCACTCTAGCCTGGAGAATGTTCGGACACAGACCAGCTCATCAATATCCCACAGGCTGACCATTGCATCAGCACTACCAGTGGCAAAATACCTGTAGATTTGAAAATTAATCAGATTTAATATATACATTGTCAGACCTGCCAACCTCTGAGAGTAAGAAATCTGGAGAGTTGATACTTTGGGCTAAAACAATCTGGAGATTTATTAAAAAGCATGGAGATTTCAATCTAACGTTTCTGATATCATCATTTAGCCTCAAATCATGGTCACAAATTGTTGGGACAGTCCCCCTGAGGCCTGTGAAATAGCACTTCAATGCAATGGATGTAAGATAAGAACGCGATTCACGAACAGTCATCGCACTTTTCAAGCTGGCATTCAGGCACTTAAAAACCAAAGAAATATATATATGCGAGTCAGAATATCCCATTTTTCCATTGGATTGAAGTCTTAAATTTTCTTGAAAAACTGGGAGATTTCGGGTCCCGGCAAAATTGGGAGAGTTAGCAGGACTGTATTATATATTTCTTCAAAAGCAATGTAGCTTAAAAAGTTATATTTTCTAGAAAAACATGAGAAAATGGGTTTGAGAATTGATTATAAGGATAAAAAAATGTATAAATGAGTAATGAAAAGTACATGAAAAGAAAAGAAAAGAAAGTAATAAAAGCAAAGCAAACTACATGTAAAGCAACTTTAGCAAAGTTGGCCACTTACTTTCCTGTAGGGTCAAACTTGATACAGATGCAGTTGGCTGGGTGAGCATGCAATGTTTGTTGAGGTTTAAGTTCTGGATAACTGTAGATTGAAATGTCAATGACTGTGTAAATATCATTAATGGTTGTGATACAATACAGTGTATGATTGTGTTATTATGAGAACTTTTCCACAAGTGTGAAAATAATAATAATAATTCTTTTAATATTTATATATAGTGCTATTTCCATCGCTGTCCAATAGCGCTTTACAACTATGTTGAAATAATTTACAATATATATATCCTTGGCTAATAATTATAATTTACAAATTATAAAAGAAAAAAAGAAAAAAGTAGGGATTTTTTAGGGGAAAATTGAAGAAAAGCTGAAAAAAGTAGGGCATTTTAGGGCAAGTGGAAATATTTAGGGATTTATTATTAGGAATTTTTATTTACATGTAGGGCCATAAACATGCCTGATGTACATTTGATTATAAAATATTAAATAATGGAAATTACATTGATCATACCTCAAAATATTAATACAACCATGGCCATTAGTGAGAAAGAAGAGATCATTGGTGTTGTTCCAGGAGATTTCATTAACCTGCCAAAGAATCAGTGCTGATCAGTCGGTTTAACACCTAATGTTTAGAACTATGCATTAACTAATGTTTCACACAAGGATGGAACAACTGAATAACTAGTCTGAGCGACATTCTGTCCCTGAGTACAGGACCATAGGGAGGGGGTGTGAGGGGTGCAAATGCACCCCCCTCCCCATGACTGTGGAGGTCTGAATTTGGTCTGACCTAAGTTAAAATTTAAAAGTTTAATCCACATATTAAATAGTGAGCTTTGTTGATCAAACTTAATTTACTGGGCTGCATGGATTGTTGGAGCAACATAAATCGATGCATTTGATTCTAATATTTCATGTGGAAGCCCAAAAAGGCATGCATTTTAATACCAGTTATGAAAAGTCAAACTGCATCTCATGCTGGTTTTGCAGTTGATATGAAAAGTGAGCCCTGGAGTTTTTGGGTCTTTTAGCACTATTTTCAAAGGGCGTTTTTTTCAGCAGAACATCTCTAAATTGTAGAAAATGCAATCTCAGACAATCAAATTTAAAAAAATTTCTGGGGAGGCCCCTGAAACCCCAAGGAACTCACGTCATTGGCATTCGTTCGCACCACCCTGAACAAAATCCTGGCTATGGGCCTGCTGAGTATCAAGGCAAATGTTGCCTGAGCAGTTCCAAACATTGCCTATTCTCTGATTTGAGCATAGACTGTCAGTCAGACTCAATGAGCTGTCTGAAAGTGGTCCTTTAAGATGACAAAAATTCATACTGAGTGTCTAATCATGAGTGTTGTACATGTACATGACTTGTATATGATACCTGGGTTATCAACCCAAAGTTGGGTAGCTCCCCCCCCCCCAAGGCTCTCAAACAATGAGTCAGACCCAGTTTACCACAACAGATCTTTGAAATTCCATAGATCTTAGTTTGCTAAAAAGTGCAAATTTTATATTATCCTGGCTAGCTATGACAAATTTCTGAAAAAGCCAAAACATGAATACCCTTTTTATGGCAAGAAGGTTTGAAAAGCATACAAGTCATGTACATACGTACATGTACCCTGAAGGGCAGCACAGCCCATATTATACATTGTATATCCATGGGTCATCGGAGTAAGCCCAGATAACTTCCCTGTCTTGGATATTATATATATAAAAGCCCCCTAGTTGTAAGCTAAACTGCACAAAAATCTGTTTTGGACATATTCCAGATGAGATGATTGTGTAAAACCCTTCATACCCAGTCCAATGATACATCAAGGGGTGAAATTAAGAATTTTCTCATCCAGCCCAGTTGGATTTATTTAACCAGCCCAGAAATTATTTTAGCCATCCTGACAATAAAGCAACCAGACTGGGCCAAGAAGCAAGCCATGTATTAAAAATCGAAGTTTCACTCAAGACTGAATTTGAAATGGTCACAATGTCAATAGCAAACATCAAAACTGATTAAACTTCAAAATTTACCATTTTGCAAAACGTTCTTCTGGGATTTTAACCGGCCATCTTGGGCTGGCTAACTGTATTTTTGAGGCAATTTTACTGGCCCACTGTCAAAATAACTGGCTTTGGCCAGCTTCTCCCCCTTAATTTCGCACCATGTACATGTGTCCTGAAATGGATAATCTTAATTAATATTAAGGGTGCATTTTTTTGGTCTACTCCGAAAACAGAGTAATGCTCTTGGAGTAAACCGGAGTAAATCGGAGTAGAAAATCAAAAGAAACGCGAAATCGCAAAACGGAGTAATTTGTCATCCTGCTTGCGTGACCGAGGTGGCGTTTTTGGTGGCGTGTATAATCTTAGAACCTGGAACTAGTTACAAAGTCACAAGAGCACGGACGATAGCACAAGCTCAAGCCCAAAAAAACGTGAAATCCGTTTTTCGGAGTACTCCTAAACTGGAGTACTCCGATGTACTCTGTCTCACACTACATGGAGTAAAACGGAGTAACTCCAATTTCGGAGTAAACTCTGGAGTAAGTACAAAAAAACGTGTTACTCCACTTTCGGAGTAGACCAAAAAAAAACGCACCCTAAGTAAACATAAGGTTCTTGTGACATGACACTACTACAGAACACTGTACCTCAAACTTGAACTGCTCATCACATAATGATTTAAAAGTTTTCACATCTACAAATGTTATCAGGTCTTCCTGAAATTAAATATTACAAAAAATGTAATGTGTAGATGTACAAACCTTTACAAGCATTGCATAAACTGTGTTGTCTAAGTTATATTTAAGATCTTGTAAAGAGACAGACAATACACTGGTAATTAAATTGTTTGAAGCAATAGGGTTAGTTATAAGTAAATAAAAAAGTCAAGAAATTAAAGGGTTTGAAAATGTTGTGCTTACTGTTACATCAGTCAGGGCATTTTGTGAATAAAATGAAGGTTGGCACTGACTAATTTTTTTTTAAAATTTTGGAATGTTTTGGTTTTAAAAATACTATAACTTTCCTTGGCCACAACTTTTAAAAATATTTTAATCAGTGTCAACCCTCATTTTATTCACAAATGAGAAGGGATTAGCCTGGCATTATTTACATAATTGATATTAATAATTATGTAGTTAATATGTATTTGCAGCCAGATCATGCATTCTCTGTAAATTTAATGATAATCTTAAATGCCCATTCCTCATAATTCAAAATATCTTGCTCATATTCTTGGTGAGTATCAACTGTGAGAAACTCTTTCAATCGATGGACTTTGTTTCTTTGGAGCTTGAAGTATGTTAGATTTAATTATGCTAATTATAATTAAGTAATTAAAATGAATAAATTATGTAAACAATGATGTTATCTGAACTCCTCCTATACATGTAGATTAATTTTATAAGGAGGAGTAAAATAATATATATAATTATATACATGGATTAATTTGTAAAACTGAAAGTGGTTAAACTTTTAATTGACAATCTTGAGGGTGAAGCTTACCTTGTTGCCGACTGCTATTGTCTTCCCATCTGGACTCCAGCATATATTAATGTTCTCCCCTTTCGTGTTGACGACATGTACACATTTACTAGCTAAAAAATTCCACAAGAAGAAAAACTGCATTAGACCCTATTAAATTTGAAAACTTTAGAAAACAAAATAATTATCATGATGGTAATTTTGAGTATTGACAGTAGAAATGCAAGACACTTCATCTAATCATGCTATCCTGAGATCCATGTATCAGTCAGGACGTACCCCGAGCATCCCATATCCTGATGGTCTTGTCCCCTGAAGCAGTCACAAGTAAGTCTGGATTGCTTGGATGCCAGCAAAGCTGATCAACACTCTCCCCATGCCCCTTGAGATTCACTTCACGTGTCTAACAAGAGATGTCAGTCGAATAAATATTATTTAATAATAATCAATTAATAATGCATAATTTTCAAGTAATGACCAGTAAGTTTCAATTATAATTATGATATTTATTGTTTCCTTTGTTTACATGTATATCTATAGAACCTGAAATTATAGTGTTATTATAAGGCAGGTAGAAAAGTCGGACCGGACCGCCAGTCTGGGGTCGGACCAACTCGGACTGACTCGGACCACATCAGATTGACCTCAAAATATTCAGAAGATATAAAAAATGTGACTTAACTCAAACCTCATCTATATTTCCCAATTGCAGGTTAGGTTTCACTACCCTATGCAAAATCAACCAATCCTAGATACATTGTATCTCAATTAACTTGAAGCTTACTGATTGGTCGATATTGTATGAACCCTATAATTTTTGTTTTCCCTGGAGGAGATGATGCTGAAAATATGAAATAGATGTTTAATTTCCCCCTAAATCAAAAATGGAGATATTGCTAAACACTTACCAATCTGTCTTTGTCCAAGACAAACACACTCACTGTCCTGTCAAATGAACCAGATGCCAATCTCTGCCCATCACAGCTCCACGCTACAGAATGCACCTGTCAGTTAATATCTTCAGTTATTTAATTAATATACTAATGTCATGAAAAAATATTCAGTGTTTTGAACAAACATGTATGTACTACATAATTATGTATGTACTATGTATGTATTATACATGTGTACACGATTGTATAAAGAAGCCAAGATCTTGGTGCTCTTGCATTGCCTGGTCATGTGCTGGCAGAAAGTTGTGAACTCATTTAAAAACAGATGAACAGGCATATTATTTTGCATGAATTGAAGTGAAAGCACTTTTAAGCATATTTTATTTTCCTTCTGTGTAAATCTTGTATCTGATGTGTGCAAGTTGATATCTTCGTTCAAAACCTTCCAACTGTTGTGTAACCACAATTGATCCACTCCAAGCTCAAGCAACTGTGTACCAAACTTTGTGGTGGCCAGCAAATTACCCTGGGACACTCATCAAGAGACAAGTTTACTTGTAAGCACAACAGTAAAGTTGGATTACATTTCTTTATTTTCGAGAATACTTTCCCATGAATTTACCGTGTTAAAATAAAGTTATCTTACATGTATGTTATCTTATCTTATCTGGGGGGGGGGGGTACTCACTCCAATTATGGGTAGGGATGTGCCATCAAATGAAGAAATTCCGATCCCATTCTAGAGTAAATTATCTCAATTTTGATACCATTTTGATACCATTTTGATACCCAGTTCTAGAAAAAATTCAATTTTGCAGAGCCTAAAAGCACCAAATTTCCAAAAACTGCTACCCCGTTCTAGTAATGGATCAAAATTTGCATGTAATGATACCCCATATTTCTAGCATAAAACCCTAAAATTCATACCCTATTTGGTGGCAGATGTACCCGTATAGCCAATGTAGGGGAGTGCCCCTCCCTCCTTGGGTATAAAGTCTGGATCCCACAGTCTCTTTTTTAAAACTAAAAATATTCGGTGTACTGTGTATGTTTAATACATGGTAAATGTAGCACTAGAGCAGTAACATACATGTGTATAACTAACAGTTACCGACGGTAAGTGAAGTGCCGAGCTTTTCACCTGAAGGCTGGCTGACTATGTTTATAATATTATCAACAAAACTCTCGAGCGGGAAGATGGTTCACTGACAATATTAAATTCTCGATCGGGGATCAGTTGATCTGCAACAGCATTCAGGTATCTATCAATCAATACTCGTGTACACTGACTCCGAACTCCACAGCTGAACTGGACAAAATCGCTCGTATAAGACAGGCCACTAAAACGTTAATCATCTTGGTGAATTAGAATACTTCCACCAGCGAATAAACTTTCATTCAGTTTCTCCTCTATACTTACCTAGTATTCACACAATGCAAAATTGTTGAGCTGGGCTGACATGAGCTTGGTAACTGCACACATAATTCAGATGGACTGGGGAGAATCATCCTGAAATATCCCTGGAGCCCCGGCCTATCAATCCTGTCTAGAATATGACGCCTCGCTTATGCTCGGCAATTAGTCATTACCAGATCTCTCAACCTCGAAGCACTGGAAATCAGGAGATTTCAGTAAAAATCTGGAGATTGACCATTATCTATATTTTCGGGGGCTATGCAAAAGCAGATGGTACTTTTTGGTGTAGAAAATTATAAAAATCTTCAATTTCTTCCAAAATCTGCCATAAGATTTTGATTTTCACAAAATCAACTTGCGACAGCCGCTTCTGCGCGCGCATGTACTGTAAGTATCAGGTGGGCATGATTGAGAATGTGAGAGACTGGTAGCGATAACCTTATTTGGCACCGATTTTCTAAATATGGATTCTTGGGGACTGGCTTTATTTGTTCTTTGTGGCTAGCGGCTGAATTTGTTCCCGAGAATTGCTTCAACTACGATTAATTTTTGAGCATAGGGAAAAACGGCGAGTTTCCTTTGAAAAACTTGAGATTTTCGTAAAATCGTGAGATTTTCGTGGCTTACCGTGAGACCGTGAGATTTTGCTGAAAGTCTCACGGCAAAACTGTGAGACTTGAGAGGTCTGGAACCCACACACTTGTCGATAGGAGTAGGCTAATGCCGGTGTTGTGGTCTGTATACTGAGGACACTACTCAATGTCGCAGACAGAACTGTTGTGAACCGCATTAATTCAGCAGTCTGGTTAAGCCCCTCAACTGCTGAACCCTTGTACTTCATGTAAATCAGGCTGCTGAAAAGCCCCGTGGGGAGCACCTGTATATATCTGTATATCAGTATGCTAACTATTTCAGTCCCTTGCTGTAACAACAGATTTACAATAAATTATTAATAGTTTTCAATGGAATGTACATTATTTAATAATTAAACTACTAGCTAGTAGGCCTCAATATCATGGTCAAGACTAGTGAAGACTACATGACTATATACATGTACACTATACTTACTTTAGTTGTATCTCGCTTATGATTGCAGTCAGGTCTGGATAGTTTATACTTGAACAAGTAATGGCAATTATTAGCAAGAGATTCATAGCTTGAATGGGTTAAGAGAAAACACAATTATAAAATGATATACATGTACAATCATGTATTGCTACATGTATAATCATTATATATATTTTAATTGTGCTCTAAACTGCATGTTGTAAAACCTAACAAAACATCGAAATGTGGTCAATCAGTACATGTACCAACTGAAGTTGTGTATATAAAATACGCAGACCGCCAGTTAAATCTTACAGTTACGTGACTGTACTAACCCATTTCATTAATATTTTAAAATCCCTCCCATCTCATGTATCTCTTTCATTGCATTAATCTCACAATTCATCTCAGTTTTTCTTAACTTAAATCTCATTACTCCCTTCTTCCATCTCAGGAATCACTTTCATTGCACTAAAATCCTATAAATCCATCTCAGTTATCCTTTACTTAAATCTCATTACTCCCTTCTTCCATCTCACAAATCCCTTTCATTGCACTAATCATATAAATCCATCTCAGTTATCCTTTACTTAAATCTCATTACTCCCTTCTTCCATCTCACAAATCCCTTTCATCTTGCTAATCCCTTAATCCATCTCACTAAGCTCTAAAGTTGATCTCTTTAAGCCCTTCCATCTTTCTAATCCCTTAACTGAGCCATCACACCAATGTCCTTTCATCTCAGTACCGGTAATCCCTTTCACTTTACATGTACATTAATCTTTTCATCTCGGACTAGTTAACCCTATCTGGGCCGGGCTATTTTTGGTGTCAGGCCGGGGGGGGGGGCTCATTGGCCCACCCTCTTTAATTTCCTTAATATAAATTGTAACAAAGCCATAATTGGTAGATTAGTTAATTTGTCCATGATCTATAATTTCAGTGAAAAAAAATCCGAATTTAAATTAAATTGTGTCATTCATAAACATGGTTGCCATGGCAACAAAGGAGTATTTATAGCTATGATTGGCACATCAAATTGTCTGCTAATAAATTTTGGGAAAAGTAAGAAAGTTTCAAGTTGATAACATTTACCGTTTAGAAATGGCGAAAGAAAATGTCCTTGCCCCCCCCCCCAGCCAGAAATCAGAAAGTCTATGAATCTATGAGCATGCAATGAGTCTGCATGTCTGTGAACCTGTGATCAATGAGTCTGCAAGTTGTGTGTCAAATGGCATCAAAGATACAAGTCCATGAGCTCCAGCCTGGCTTGAACAAAGTGACAGAGATGTCGGCACAACTCTGCCACTAAGCTCCCTTCAGCCAGCCGACTGGCACTGCTTGTCTGGTTCTGTATAAGATCCTCGACCTTCTTGAACTCAGTGATGATGGCTTGGTACGAACTGCGCAGGGACTGAAGTTTAACAATTTATATATATTAATATTATGACTGTTTAAAAAAAGTCTTGGAAGTACGAACTGGATAAATTACATGTAAATGACAGGTCTCTGCTAATTCTGAAGAACTAATTGCTAGGAGGGCCACAAGTTTACCAGTTTACTGGCACGTAAAATAAAGTTACATGACTGTACTATAATTATTATTATTATAATTATTATAATATTCATAATAAAAGTAATTATGGAACAGTACATTGAAGTCTTTGAAGTTCAATTACAATTTACACCTTTAACATGCGAGAGGACTGCATCATCAGTTCTGTTTTTGTAACTCACTCCTGTTTTTTTGTAACCAGTAGCACCCAGATGCACATGTAAGAAGTTCATTTTGTCAGAAATTACAAACAAATTCATTTTGCCTAAAGTGGTCTGGATTGTACATTAATTTTTCGACTCTCCCACTGTTGCTCTTCCACATCCTGCCTCTTCTTCCAGGTTCTCACACACACACTCATACTGACTCTTCCAAAGCTCTATTCAAGCTGGCCAGAGATGTCAACCGGCAATTGGGTTTTGCTATAGATGTGTGAGACATTACAAGTGTAGAAGGCAGGAGCCAAGTGGTTTAGAATTGTAAACCGAAGGTTCCAAGTTCAATTATTACCAATTCAATGATTGACAGCTGTCAACCTGTGTCAATATTAAATGAAGCCAATTGCAACTTGTCAAATGAATCAGATGGACCCACCAAACAAATTTATGATCTGAAGCTTGGAATATGAACACTTGAGAACACGTTTCTTTACCTCCGTTTCTTTAATAGGAGATCAAATTCTGAAACAACACCCACATGGACTATGGTAACCTTAATTATATATCTACATGTAGTACTTACATCTTTTCTGAAAAACTTGGGTTTTGCAATAAAAGAAAGTGAGAAGAATGTCTTTTCTGCCTGTGCAAGATGGGACAGCGAGGTAAGAAATGTCGACCAAACAGAACTTGCCGAGACTTGCAATGCTTTCCTTGGATCTCTCTCCTTTTCCTGGTTGTAATTATAAATAATAAAAATCATAATTGTAACAATAATCATAATCGCAAACATAATCATACTGATTTCATAATTATCATAATTATCAATATGATCAGCATAATTTGTTAAATTATTATAATAATAATGATTATTAATATCATTTTTAATTGTTATTACTTTTATTACTCTGGACTATTATTAATTTATTAATTTATGTAAATAATTATCACTGTTAATATTATTATTATTATTATTATTATTACTATTATTATTATTATTATAACTACTATTTATTACTATTGTTAATAATAATATACATGTAGGATATATATACATATGGGTTACTTAAATATTAATTACCAATTGTGTAACTGAATATACAGTACATGTACCGGTATACAATCAATATTTACAAGTAAATACCACTTGATCTTTAATCTTATCAAAAGCAAACTGGCTGAGACCATGGAAGAATGTTTCAATTATGGCCTGTTCCCTTGACACCGGTGGAATGACTGCAGTTGTACCCAATGCTGTAGAAAACAGAAGGTGGAATGATAATTAATTACATATGGCATAATTATTATTATAATTTAATCCTAGTTCTTCTTTCACCTCTGTGTTGTACTACACATTAAATGAAGATCACCACGTGAGCCCAACTACAACAACTTTAATATTATTATAATAAACAGTAGAATGGAGGGAAGTACTACGTCATGTACTTGTAATTAATTACTACATTTAGTAGTATCCAAAATTATTAAGTAGATTGGCCAGTGACCATGTACATATATATTAAAACAAATAAAACTACAGTGCAAATGCACACATTAATTAAGCTCCCTCCAATAACGAGTCCCCTCTTTTCCTAATATCTTTTTAAGAAATATTTTTATTAATCAAGTAAATTAGATAAGTTTGGATAGTTTTATAGTTTATAAATGTTTAGAATAGTATTTTTTAAGAAACCTTCAATAATTGTAAATATTTTAGAATTTTAGAAATTCTATTGTAAAGCATTGAGACTCAGTATAATGCTATACAGCATACTATTATTATTATTATTATTATTATTGTTATTATTATTATTAACGAAGCCAAAAACATCCAAATTCATGCAATTTAGTACTTCAAAAACAGGTTCCCCAAGAACAAGCCCATTGACTTACTAAATAATTAGACTGCAAATTTTACAAGCCTGAGCTTCCTTAATTACCTCACCTGAAATCCAAAAATTTAGCAGAGTCTCAAGGTGGTAGTCAGTAGATAACTGATAAGGGAGATGGGCATGAAAACTAGATTTCCATGTGGGTAGACTCGCTTTTACTTTACTTTATTTATAAGATAAACTAATTTATCTTAATTAACTTTGAGGGAGCAATTGCAGAATACCCCCCCACGGAAAGCTCACCCCCTTGATCAACTCGTCAACTCGTCAACGCGTCAACTCATTAACTAGCCAGCGCATCAACTCGTCAACGCGTCAACGCGTCAACTAGCTAAC
>JANVCJ010107496.1:0-17160 GCA_026413505.1 Epizoanthus ramosus
ATAGATAGATAGATAGATAGATAGATAGATAGATAGATAGATAGATAGATAGATAGATAGATAGATAGATTGATAGACATATGGATAGATAGCTTCTATTAGGAGGGCTTTGCCTGGTTTCCACTAGCGTTTAACTGATTTATTTTTATAAAGTCAGTCTAAAACTCGAAAACAAAGCCAGATTCAGTTCTAATCCAAGGAAGAAATACTACTTGAACTCGAACTGCATATCACGTCTGAGAATGGTCTTCAACCAATACAGCCTGGAAACAGTCTCCAAGCAACGAAAGATTTATAATCTGCGTGTTGTGTAACAAATAGTATCAAATGAAATATTCCATACAGATTTCTAAATTTACATGGCAAAAGAATGCTCTTAAATCTAGTCATTAATCACCCCCCCTAAGCGCAACATGGATATGTCACAAAATATGAGTGTGTCTACTAAAGAACATCCAGCAATTTCTTCTCTTGGTTTCAAGATCCTCTTCATGTAGTGAGTACGGGTTATTTCTAGCATAGTCTCATGAAGCTAATGTACAAATATTGCTTGCAGTTATTGTTTGAATTTCCTGTCTACTTCATGTTTTCCTTCTTCATGTCAGTGCTAAATATCTGTTGCTAATCATGACTCAACATGATTAGTTAATTAATGTAAAACTGAACGTAAAGTAAAGTAAAGTAAAACAAAATTAAATTAACATTAAATTAAATTAGATAAATTATAATATAAATAATAAGTTAAATTAAATAAATATAAACAAAACAAAATAAAATAAAACTAAACCAAACAGAACCGAACCGAACGAACAAAACAATACGCAACAAAACAAAATCAAATCAAAATAAAGGCAAAACATTTCACAGATAAAAGGTGAAACAATTTGCAAAACGAAGGGAAGTGTTATAGTTTATTAACTAGTTCAAGCACATTTGATTTGGTAGTAAAATTGCATTGCACAGGACAACAGGTGACCGTTTGGACGGATCCGCGCCTCGATGAATGCGAAAGACGTCCACATCTGACAGAGGCTTGGCCACATATCTGATTCTTCTGATAAACTATCAATTTAGTTCTAAACTAGTCTATTAAAATCAAACAGGCACCGCGTAATTAGAACCGTTCAGGATTACCAATACATTTGACTCACTTGTAGTAGCATAAGTCGTCCATAGTATGTGACAAGGTTAGTAACTTTTCTATTCATGTATATAGATATTATACATACTGGGCAACTTGTCAGTCAGTCAGTCTAAAGTACAGTTTCCCCAAATAGAATTTTGTAAATTAATTCTCAGTAAATGGCGACAGATTAGACTACCAAGATAAGAAGCCACGTCTATATACACAAAACATCCTGATTAACATTACTTTGAATTCGTAATAACGTTCATGTTTGTATTGTTGTTATCTCAGTTTGTTATTGTTCACTAAATGTTGTTAATTGAAGAATTAAAAATATCATAGACGAAATTAATCTTATTTTTGTTTTGAGTTAGATTTGAGATGAACTGTACTTTTAAGATATTATATATATATATATATATACATAATATGATTGCAAGATATTTCGAATGCGATAGTGAAAGCGGAATATTTCAACAAATTAGCAAAACTTAAGGAATACAAATTACGGTATAAACAACAGCAATATGCAATGGTTTTAGTAATATCTACTCAATCCGAGTTGCGATATGATCATTTTTTCGTTTTAAGAACATAATACATTGATGCAGTTACTGCAAAATGCTGACGTTGTGATCATTTGATCCGTTGAATCAATGAGCTGATGTCAATTCACTGGGAAAAGTTTGGGCGAGGCAGTGTACTCGAACAAAAGTATATTTTATGACAGTTTAATTTAACATGCCAAAGTTACAAATATCAGTTGCATATTTTATCGCACACAAAAGAAACATTCTCTTTTTTTTCTTTAATAATATTAATCACCATATTCACTAACAGTATTCAGATACAGTATTCAGCAAACAGTTATATTTCTGGTGAATTAAGCTGAATTACATGTCAGCTTGAGGGAAGAGCTAGACTCACTAAGAAAATGCCGTGAAAATGAGCCTATTAAAAGATTAGTTGATATTGTTCAGAAACATTAATAATACAAAAACGAGTCGAGGAACGTGTAACAAGGCATACGTTTCTAAATACTCGTAGCCGGTCGTGCATTTCCAGTAATTTGTTGCTAGATATATGGTAAACATTATTCTACTCACAATGACACAAATGCTAACTTTCCTTCGCGGAACGAAATCTCTCCCTCGTTTTTTACGAAGTAAAAGAATGTCAACACTCGAGTCATAAGCATATGAATCACGAAATTGTGAACAGTAACAAGTTGAACAGCAGGCCTATATCAATCGCCCTTCAGTTACTGAGCAACAATTGACAGGTACACAAAGACGTTACAAGGACAAAGATGCATTTGATCAGTAACAATAAAGCACACGCCTGCGAACTTTCGTGAGAGTACTTGATGCAGCCCACGAGGCCATTGACTCTGAAGGAAAGATCTATAAAAGGCACCTGGCACTTAATAGAAACTTCTATGTGTTGGGAAAAAGCAGATACAATCGCTGCTCATTTGCGACCCTCCTTCTTTTCACACGTGCCTCTGCTAACCCTTTCTAACCGCAAATGAAGAATGGATAACGATCTGAGTTTCTAAAAAGACTAATACATTCCCACGCTTTGTGTTTGAAAACAAGGGCTGCTTCAAGTTGCTATACTCCGTGGCGTCATGCATGCACGAATTACAAGAAGTCCATTAATATGAAGCTATGCCAATATGACGTTTGAGTTTTATCAATTAATTTCTTCATGATTACTATAAACCATTTCAGTGGTATAAATTACTTTTCTGGCAAAAACACTGAAATACGTAACAAGATTGCGAGTTAGAAAAGTAATTTGTACAACTTTGTTTACACGGGGGGAGTGGGTTCTGTACATCCTTAGAACTCGCTCAACTCTAGACGTTCCTGTACTCATAAAACGACTAATACATGAAAGGCAGAAGTACAACCAAAGTTACAGAAATAGCTATTTTCGCTTGCTCACTTTCAGTTTATATCTGTTTACAAGCATCCGTGATGCATCTTCCAAAGTGACCTGTAGAACGACCCATGCATGCCTTCTGTGCCAAACCACTCCTACCAATTGGCAGAGAATATGCCAAACCCACTCAACGTAATAAAAACTGAGCTATTTATTCGAGTTTAACCAAAGGAAATCTAACCACTTCTTGTTTGTCAAGAGTTCCAACAGTCTAGTCCAGAACAATTTATTGCGCTAATGTATTTGTTCTACAGCAGTTGCCAGCTCCAAGCTGGAGTTCCCGAGAAGCATCATGCAACCTGGCGCATGTCACGTTTTTCCTACTTTCCAGACAAATTGAACTCTAAAAGAATAACCATACACATCACAATATTTCTGTTACAAAGCACCAAGGCTTGACGTAGTGAGTTGTAGCAAAGAGAAAGTAGCTGCCTCAACGGTTTTGCGATATGAACTTTGTTCCGTGATTCTGCGGTTAACTATTTTAGACTGAAACAATAAACAAGTTAAACAATTTGCCCCAGAAAAACCTCGAAAAAATTAACAAACGAACTGAAGAATTGAGGTGGGAGCTTCAGAATATATACTATAATAAACTTGCCTTTGAGTCACTTTCTTGCCAAAAGACAGAATGTTATCATAATGTCGAAGCAAAGCGATAAGGGGCTGTCGATGGGTGTAGCGTGGCCATAGCGAAGAGGTAGAGATGTCCCGGATATTTCATGTTCCCAAACCAACAGCGGTACCTGTCCACAACTGCGCCAGGTGCATATACACAGTTGTCTCTCAGCTCGGTACTATATCTCAGTTTGAAGCGTGATCCGCGGGCTCAATGTATTCGAGTGTTTATGAGCTAGATTAGGCTGTGAACAACTATCAGTTGTGTTGACAAAACTCGATTATAATTCATTTCGCTTTCTAATTCTATTTTAACGCCGTCTGCATTATATATAGGTTCCGAGATATGATGTCAACAAAATATTTGTAACAGATATGAAAGAACTGTGAAGATTTTATCGAACACAGGTAAGGATTTTAGTTCTTACTTAAAGTTAATGGAGAGTTGCTTCAGCATTTTAAAACATTCTTCCAATAAAAGAAAGCTTATAATCCCATAAATTAATTAAAGCTCATGATAAATCTGCGATAAATGACTTGGGCTATGTACAGAATAGGAAATGTTTTCGATTGACCAGGCTATGAGAAGTTCCAATTGTATAAAACGAGATTGGCGGTAAGTTGTGCAAAGCATTCATTCAAACTTAAATCAGATCGCCCGCAATGAATTCAAGTTAACTGTCGGTATTTTACCGCTAACATTTGACCAATTTACTATCGATCGGAAGTCTCAGCAAAATAACAGTGTGCAAACTGTATGATTGGCGAAAAGCAAGCAATGTGTAGGCAGAATGTCGCTCACATTCACATGGCGGCGCTTTTTCTCACTTCCACAAATAAAGTTTGATTAGAAAATACAAAATGCGTAAAATTGTTTGAAGAGTACGAAATCAGACACATAATTTTTGAACGTTTTTTCAAACAAGGTGTGTCAAATACGTGTCAACCCAATTATATATCAGGGTAGTTATTTGTTTCTGTTTCAACCAGCTTGGGTTAGTTAAATCTTGGTTAGAAATGTCGAAGTTAAGTCTGGGTTAAAAGTTAGACCAAAGCTTTACTTTGACCCCCAAATCATATGTATATCTATGGATCAGTGACCGTATTGTCAATCGATTCAGTAAAAAACCTCCTCATTCACCAAAATAACTTCGAAATTTGGCCTTTTTAAACTGATAGCTGTTAGCAGGGCATATAATAAACACGCGAAAATTTTAAACCTCAGCTTCCATGCTGAGTAACGCTATTTGGGTTGAAGTGTAATATTTACTTGCACTGAACTCAAAAGATGCTTCCAAAGCCGGTTCATTATACTTGAGGTGTATAAAATCTTACATCTAATGTAATAACGAGTTAAATAGTTTCTGTACTCTAAAGAATAGAATTCCGAAGATATATCAACAAATAATAAGCATAGTACTGATGAGCTGGCTTAACTGCCGTTTCTTGTCAAACACTGCAAATTCAGTGAATTAACATTGTACAACTTTGACAAGAATCAAATGGAAATCGCAAAATATCCTAGTATAAAGGCCGACAATATATGTCGTCAACAATATCGTACGATTGTGGACGATTGCATAACCTTTCTTCTCTTTCAATACTAACATCTCTACCCTTTTCAACTTGGTAATGGGGACGCGATATCCTTAGTTTCGAAACCGATATTCTTTGGGGAGAAATTCTTAATATAAATTAAGGAGTAAAATATAGTTTATTTAATAGCTTATATATACGGCTGGAAATGGAATTTAGAGAGCAAAACCTCACTAACTGCGAATACCTTATACCGCTTTCATAATATATTGAACGTCCATTTTAAGATTAATTTAACTGCTATATGGTTTGACTTAAAGCTCTTACAACTAAAAGATAAGTATTTATAGATCCGGGCACTTCATAAACAGCCCTTGCCCCCAGGCGCTCGGAACCATTCGTTCTCACTTTCGTTTATTATTACAAAAACGTAACGCCTGAAGTACCGATTTGTTAAATAGTTTCAATTCAAAGAAATTCTATTAGTGTACAAACAATATTAATCATAAACGTGTATTAAACTCGGTATTAGGGTGCATGATGTTTTCGTGGTTTGGCTGAAGGCTGACCTAGGTTCTACTTCTCATATAAAACTACTCAAACGGAATCGTATGAGCCACGTCTTAGTGCTGACTTTCAATATTTCCACATAATTGTTTCAAAAAGTCAAATTCTGGCTAACTGATTACAAAACGTATCGGTCTGTCTGTATTTGTTAAAGCTTTTTGTTTGAACGACCGTGCATCAACATTCTTCCTACTGGCTCAACATAATGTAAAAGCTTTCAAAACATCATATCATTTCAAACTTCTGCTCAACCTCAAGAGGGCTCAAGGACTTATCCCACAAAAATACCACAGAAAACACGAAACAAAAAGAAACTTATTATTTCTATTCAACCGAGTATATGGTGTAACTTAGAGTCTGGAGGCCGTTGGATTTAAATACTGGTTGTTGTGCAAGTGTGGTTTGGCTTCTCATTTCCATCTCACTAGCAGCAGCAATTCAGCAGGCCGCATCCGTTTCCTGTGGGCTTGACTAATGAAACTTGAATTCTTCTTCAATTCACGTCGAGTTGAAACAATTGTGAATTATGAAGGAGCGGTTTCTGAGAACACGTACAAGGAAAAAAATGCAAAATTACAAATTGCTGCCACGCGTGCTTTTCTCTCCTGTTTTACTAAAAGAGTTAAAAATAATTCTTCGCTAAAAGCTTGAAAAATCCTCTATACTGGAAAATATCAGGGTTCACGAAGTGTGCCTGTCACACCCCAGAGTATTTTTATCTCGATATTATTCATCAAAGATTTGTCACGATCTGTTAGTTTTCTGTAGAGTTTACGAGAAATCATGATGTGAAACTCATCGATTATTTTCGAACAAGCTTGTCAAATGGCACGTTCTGGTGACAACTGACAAATCATATGCCAACCAGAAAAGGAATTTCCATTTTGGTGAACTATAAGAACTACTCAAACCAATTCTCCCCAACGTCTGAAGTGGTTAGTTCACTTCATCATCAATAACACAAAATGCATGTGGTATTACACCGAAAGCATGGTAATAACTAATTTCACTGGACCGTTACGGCGACAAACTTTCAGTTTCATTGTCGGAAATACATTTCCTGCTATGTTCAGCTCAGTGATGAGTAAAAATGACTGATAGTCTTCTGTAGCTTTCTGTTCAAGTGCACTGTTCTTTGAGAACGTAATCACCGAAAAATACTAAAAATTAAAGCATTTATTTGAATGACCGTTCTTTTCACCTTCGTTTGTCTCGTAAAGTATAACTTGGTCATTGTCCCAGTCCTAAATAGCTCGTCGCTACAGACAACAAAAACTGCCCAACTAACTGTGTGAGTTAGAGCCTGTGGATTATGATTTAACTGCTAAATTTATCTTGGAACTTCCGAGATTACGTTTCCTGGGCTCATCTTTCAGTCGCCTCTCATCCTGGTGCCCCCGAAATGCCATCGCGTTAAATTCCCACACTCTTGCAAGCATAACATGATCAGTGGCAAAAAAGGACAAATTATCCAATAGTTCAACAATAAATATAAGGAGAAAAGAGTGATTATGGGTCTTGATAGCCTTCAGCAAAAAAAGAAGTCAATTGCACGATGTTGTTTTAGAAAACCATTAGTCTTTAATACTAACCTGAAAATATACAGCTCAGTTCGAGTACTTCAACTGCAACCAAAACCAATCTTCAGTTAACGCCGGCTGAACTGACTTTGTCAGCGAACTGATTTTGTGAGAAGTTTGTCCCTATCAATTCAGTTACGTACAAAATCTCCAAGTCTTTGTGTGTACCAAAGGTTCAAAGGATATCCTGAACTCGATTTAGTTTATGCAACGCTGCAAATCCTATTTAGTGACTGGAAGGTTGCGTGTTCACAGTAATATGCGCCTGAGTGACATCCTGGCGAGATGTTAAGCACGCTTTGCCTTATATGTAAAGTAGGACTCTGTATGTTCTTCCTTCGCGATCACCGCGCGGTCTCGGAATATTGTATTCCGAATCACACCTACAAATATTAACGCTTTTGTAATGACTTATTTAGGCCAACAAAAGAGAGCGCGGGCTCGATTGTTCAGCAGAGCAACCTCTCCTTTCAATCCAGCTGCTCAAGCGGTCTTCTGACTAATTGAGTTAATTTGCTCCTTCAACTTCATTTTCTCTATATTGCAGTGCAAAAAATATTCATTACTTGGCCTTTGTTCTTGGAAGCCGGTCTCAGCGTTTCTCTTCTTTCCTCGCAGAACAGAACAAATTAAATGGTTGATTAGTTGATTATCTCATTTGCATCAAAAAGCGAGTCGCCTTTTCGAAATGGTCGTAATATTCGGGAGACATCCTTTTTCCGGTCTGTGCGGTGCCATCAATGACATAATTTAACTCCTCACTCTAAATCGTCTTTACCTACAAACTAACTCCCAAATACTGCAATAAGGCTACAGGTATCCCGCAAGCATGGATATGTATTGCGCAAGTTTATATTTTGTAATAGTGTTGTTTGCGTTGGAGAAAATTAGCGAAAGTATTTACACTGAAGGGAAACAAATTCACTACAAAATGCAAATTTTCTTAGCCTCACTAGGGAACAAAGAGACCCGCCAAGAGAGAAATTAGTATCTCAGTAATTATTAGTGAAACAATACACCGAGTCCAAGGGACGACCGCGGCTCAAGCACTTTTTCAACGTAATTTGTCGACTCTTTTATTTTGCCTGACCACTAATTAAATTAAAACTCTAATAAAATTGTTTCCATTGACATCAGAAAGATATAATTGCAGATTTTATTGCCGCAATAAAAGCAAAATTACGGCGGCAAATGAAATAAACTGAGAAATAAAAAGGATGCCGATCAGAGTTGAATGTTTTTCCATATGCAAGACAGACTAGCAGAAAGTCCAGCACGGACGCTTAAGATAAATTGGGAAGTATCTTCGGGCTCAACTCTACTACTTGCAAGTATTTTCTGGCGCATAGAGAACAAAGAGATAAATCCACATTCCTCATAATCCTCTTCAATGTGTTTAAGAGAAAAAGAAGCTATAATTTACTCAAGTAATGTTTAACCTAAACATATTTCAATGAAGTTCGGTGCCTTGATGAGGTCCAATCGTGACAACGTGCGACATTTTAAACATTTCACTTAGTTTGTTGACAGGCGATTACCAATGGCCAATACATTTTATTTACACTGGGTTCATTCCCGACACTGTTTTAAGTTGCCTTCAAACTTAATCGATGTGTGTGCTGATACTCCATTATACACTTACCGACTTATGGATGCTCTCTTAAACTTTCTGCCCCGCTGATATTTTATAGTTTGACCTGCTAAATGATCGAGATTTAACCCTTCATTCATATAACGCCGCTGACGGAAGTTTAGAAATAAAATAAAGCAAAAACTTGCCAATTCTGAAGCATCCGTTCTCAGTTATATTATACAAAGCACTCAGATATTGCCCAGGAATTAATGAAACTCAAAAACTGCAAAACAAAACAGCTCTGCCGTAAGTGAAATGAACAATCAAAACAGGAGAATCACCTGTACCATCAGTACTGGAACATTTTATATCTATTCCAAAACCATTTAATATCATGGCGAGAGTTTGAGTTTCATAGTCGGCTTCTTTCATGTCTAAAGTTCGAATGCGCGAATGGTTTGCTTGAAAATTAGGAAATTTAGTCTTGTGTTCGTTTTCAGTTTGTACCGGCGATATGTTCTGATAAACATCATAAACTAATGCACTAAACAAGTGAATAGTCACACAACAATGATGTTTAATATATTTCCCACCGCGAAGTTATCTTGCTATTAAAGTGGTCGGGTGGGCGGGGTTAATGCAAAAAGGCAATCATTTTCTTGCGAAAATACCCCATTAAAACTCATCCTTTTCTGACAACAATGATGAACAGCCAAAAAACACAGAACGCTTCAATTCTAACTGTTTCACCTTCAAAATCAAGCCCTGATTCCGAAAATACCTCATCTAATAACACTGTTTGCTTTAGTTAAATTAGAGTTGTCAGTGTGTTTTCACAGCTATCTTTTCTCGCCAATTCACGCTGCTGTGGCTGAGTCGGATACGTATACAGCCCGTTTATAATGCTTATAATCCGAACTTCAGTATCTGTTAACTGTTTGGAGTAAGAATATTCTATTCTATAAATCTGATATTTTACAGATGCATACTTAGTTTCTTCAGTACCGCAAGCTACTGTTTAAAGAAAAAGATAAGAGAGAAATTAGGCTGGAAAATAGGACGAGTTTTAGTTTTAATACAGACTCTAAACGTTTACCCCGTTGACATCAAGGAACAGAAAAAAATCAGTCATCTGTATTTTGCCAGACCTCTGGCACCGCCGGACTGCAACGCAAAAATAGTTTTATTAGCATTTCAAACTGTGTTTAAAGGGAAAATAAGGAGAAGAAACTAAAGTGATTGTGAATATAAAATGATTGATTAAAATCCCGAAAAAGGCAGCAATAAGTCAATTTCAAATTGTTCAAAATTAATTTGTTAAACATTGCGGTACTTAGGAGTCCACATACCTATATATCATGTCAGTTCTCTAAACAGATAAATTGGAGTTCAAGAACTATATTTTAAAATGCACACATCTACATAAAACAAATTAGACCAAATTTTGTCCAATTTTCTTTCTAATATTGTAGGTTGAATGACAAACTTGTATTTGCCTCCATTTCTCAGTCAGCTGGTCAATGCCCGTCCATTAGACACAAAATTTCTCACAACATCTCCGGGTTTTACTTCAGTTTACACAAGTTTCGCTATACTGATACCGGGGATTCGGTATCAGACTCGGAGAAACAATTTTCATAAAACATTAGCTAATAATAGTCCGCCAGTAGACTCTTACATAATATAACTCGGTGAAAGCGAAAATATACTGATCGCGTCTCCCAGGTAAACCAGGGGCTAGGCTAAACAATTGCAATGAAATAAACATATTTTTCAGTTGTAGAGAACTGCAAGAGAGCATGGATTTAACTAGTTTTCACCGCAGCTGACCGAGTGTTCAATTCCTATACGGTGCTGCTTGATCCAGTTTTACTGTTCTCGGCTCAGTGCTGCCGTCTCCTGGGTAACTGACTCAGACATTAATTCCTAGAACTTAATTAAACCTTCACACAAACACGTACCATTGTGTTTTACTTCCTCAGTATCAAAATACAGTTACCGAGTTACAAAGCCGTTTTGCATCGGCCAGATTCGGAGAACAGATAAGTTGCTGAAATCGACCTTATCGTACGAAAAACGGAATTACACACAGAACATGTCATAACGAAAGAGGAACTTCGAGATTTTACTGGATAAATATAATTTAAAGTTTATTAAAACTATCTTGAGAATTTATACATTTTGACGTGTCTTATTGACTTCGTGGGAAAGTAACAATATTTTTTCAGGTTTTCCTGAAGAAACTTATTAACTATTAACGCTATAGCTTGTCAAGAAATGAACAATATGACAAGCTGATTTAGATTACTATCAGAAGCTAGCCTCGGTACCGACTGAAGTTGTTGCTAATTTTACTGTTTTAAAAACATAAGTCAGTTTCCTAAAAACAGAGCAAACTGTACGCTGATGACAATAAAATGATAGGCTAAAAATTGGTGGATACGGCGGCAAATTATTCCAGACCACATACTGTCAATTTCGTTGTAAAAATTATGAAACTGCAAAACTATTTTTTTTTCACGCCGTTAGTTTTCTGACGCAACAAAAAAGCAACTTAGGTTTCCGCATTCATTGGAGATGGGATTAGGGAGTTGTCAGTTGTTGTTGTTGTCCAAAACTGGTTTATTGCCATGCAGTTGTTTCGATCAAAGTTCTAATCAGTGAAATTGGTATTTTATAATATTTTTTTTGAAAACTCAAACTTTCATGGTCGTAGTTGCAGCCTTACGTTGTCTCAGATAAACTAAGCGCTGTTTTTTTCTACTATAACTATCAACCACAAATTAAGTAATTTGTAAATTGTGGCTGAAAAACCGCGAGGGGATGCTACAATAAATTATTGCATTATATTGCATTGTATTAATGTACTTCACATAAACACTTACAATATCCTGATCAGGACCCCTCGAGTATCGTCTCTGTTCTCCGCAGATTCAGTTTTCTGAAATTCTATTCTACACCGGGTTGGGTCCAGACCAAGAAATCTTCATTTACTTGGCTTTCTCTGTCTCGACGTCTCGACAAGTTCATGTGCTGTTGCCATACGAAAGTGTTCGCCGGCGCCGGGCGGGGCGTGAATTTATTTGTCCAGTCGGAATAGTGTGTAAACACGCTGGGTAGTTGGGATATCCGGCTAGCCAATGCTGAATACTTTAGGATCAGGCCACAAAGACATGATCATGAATAAACAGCCTTCCTGTCCGCGTGTAAGAATTTCATTACTCTTCACAGAAGTTTCATAAGTATTTATATCAGTACAATAAAGCGAATAGAGGTGATATTCGGCCGCTAATCTCAAGTCTTAAGCCACACTAAGTCCTCTCTTTTGGGTTAATTAACAAATTCAGTTACTAAACTGAGTTTGTGCAGTTTAAACGCCTTTATTGTTTATTCAGTTGATCTGATAGTAAAGCCGGACTCTCAAATCTTCAAAACTTTATACATGAAAGTAACAGATTAATTTTGTGTTTACAAATGGGAATTACAACGCCTTTGATGAGTACCTGCACGTTCTAAAGCTGGAATTTGCTTGTAATTGTGAACACATACACTATAATCCTGAGTTGTACTGCGTGCACATCCGACTACAAATTGAACAATTATTTTGTGCGTCTCATCGATAATAATAGTTTGGCCTCTTGACTAGACTGTAGCCGGTGCAGTCATCGCGGGCCGGCTTCCATATTTTGGTTCATTCTGCCATGCAAAATGAAATGGAATATAGGAATGTCGCTTTTGAATCACGGAACCTCGTCTCGAATCGTTGCACGCTATTTTATTTTTTGCCTTTAATCACAGCTTAATTCTTGTAGTTCAATTCATTCATCGTAAAATTAAAAATACGATTTAGAGGCAGGAAAGTATCGAACCCCCTCTAAGACGTTTCGTTTGTGCTTCATGAGGTTCGTGTGAAAAAAAATGAACTACGACAAAATAAAAACCACAAATAATCGTGAAATTCAGTCACGTCGAAAACTGACTGTTTTGACGAGTTCACCTATATTTTACACTTTGGCTAATTCTGTGATATTTCTTTTTGTGTAAAACTTTGGTTCAGTTACAGAACAAACAATAAGTTTAATGTCTCCTACGTTTATTCACGTAGCAGTTTAGTAGCTGACATTCTGTGGCCGTGGGGTATAAAACTTTACCGCAAGTTTTGCGCCTTTTCTTCCCACCTGCCTCACCTTCGAAAACCAAAGCCCGGCCAGGTTTGCAAGATGTCCCACTCCGTTCGTGAGAATTCCCCCAAGACTGTTTTCACCTTGGCCTAATACAGCGGAAGCTATTTGGTGAAAACAACTGAGTGAGCGTGACCCGAAGGTTGACGACCAGACAGCGGTCATTTCCTTCTCAGCGCCCTTCAGTTCAAATAAGATATCACATGAAACCAAGTATTTCTGCGTGTCAGTCACTTTCCCATACAATCGCGAATTCTTCCTGTTTATAGCTAGCTTTTAAATGCGGTTACCATTTGCCCAGTGGGTGATCTGTGATCGGTTTTTTGTTGAAGCAGAAATCTGCATGATGCTCTTTCACAAAACAATTATTTCATTTGTTTGTTGCGTGTGTGAAAGGCTTCTCCTTCATAATTTATTAAAGTAAAATAAAATGAGTAAAAAGATATTAGAGTGCTTTTTAGTCAGAAGGCGTGTTTCATATTTAAGAACAACAGCCCCAAACAGATACATTTACTAAACTGAGCTACTACTATCAATAAAATATATACAGTAAAGACGTTTTTGTTGTAAGCTGAAATATAATCCTAGAATTGTTTTCAAATGTAAAGGACGCAAGTCAGTAATGCAGTCACCAAATGAGGTCCGCAGCGGGCTCATAGCGTTTTATGCCAACCGCTTACAGGACACACGAATTTTAAAAGATATATGTGAACAACATAGATGGAAACAAATGCATTAGCTTAATGATTCCTAGTCTTTCTCGAGTCTTTTCCACTATCAAGACATGAAATAAGCAGACGTCAAATCATTGACAACAGAAACTATCTGAAGAGTCGTTGGGAGTGCCTCTTTCCATCGGATGAAACAACCTCTATTGAACAATCTGTATATTATATATAATAATTTTAATAGAAGAGGACCTCGTGATTTTTTTGTTGACGAATAACTCATTACCTTAAAAGCTAAATATATGGAATCTACATTTGACGGAAACGGTAAGAATTCTCTTCTTTATTTCTTTATTTTAAGATATACGAGGCAATGCATCAAGCCAAAGACAGTTTAGTGCTTCTAAAAGTGTTGTTTACTTTCATTAACGTACGTATATAATCGCCTATTAGTTCCCCAGAGTTCTCGTGCTTTTGTAGGCAAATTTACAAATTACAGCAGGCAGGTGGAAATTCTGCCAAGTCATGGAGTCCCTGACAAATGCCGAGAATATTGCGTTTCAATTCAATATGTACAGTAGTTACTAGCGCAATCGATTGTTAGGAATATCTGACATGTAGACAAGACCATTACCTGCCGGAACACCATACAGGCAGGCACGCCACTGAGATAGACAGCCTCTAAGTCTAATTCACCGATTCATTACATTCCAACGACGTTTCATATTGATGTCAAAAATCAATCTCCCAGATTTTTAATCAGTTGTTTCACTGACCAACATCGTCTAACAAAAAAGTGATGTTACGATCGTCATATAGATAAGGCTACGCATGATATATCAATACTTAGTAAATAAAGCAGGTATGGCCCTCGAAAAATAATAATAATAATAATAATTATTATATTATATAATAATATTATTATTCAGTATTATTATTACTGTACCAATGCTGCATTAATGATATTTATTATTATTATTATTATTACATTATATTAAATTCGGTTACATGCCGTAGTTAACAACTTTAAAGTCTTTCAAATCATAAAAGGTATCTCGTTTATATAGAACTCGAAACAATTCAACAGGAATGCGCTACTGTTAATCGTAAACAGGATGTCTTGGTTAATTTCTTTAATTAAACGCGGAAATAGTCTGCAATTACGTACAACGAGGAAAAATTCATGACTCTGGTTTCCGGACGATGGTCGTTTGAATTTTTTGGCAGATCGAGCGAAACACTGTACGCAGTTTACCAAGAGTTCAAGGTAAGTCACTCCTAAAACGATATATAAATATTTTGTTGCTTTATTTTATTCCACATGTCGATCTGATTACTGTAATATAAAATTTGGATCTGTGACGACACAAGTAAGGTTCACTGCAATGAACAGACTGAACAAATCATGTTTTCTAAGAGTTGGGGTTTCTGCCAAGACACAGTAGTGGAAATCATATGTTCAATGTCCAATTAGGTGCTTGAAACTTTTCCACTTACTGGCACACAAAATGTAACGACAATGAAAATAAAATGTTCAAGAAAAACTCAGTTTTAAAGGTGACACAGGTGTGACGTCACAAATCCAAACTTTACGAGGGTAGAGATCTGCTTGTTCAATAGTGTTACTTTATAGTTTATCTTTCTTAATGTCAGCACTGAATATAACCAATTCACATTGCTTTTTCTCAAATTCACTGAGGTATTTACTTATACTGATCGCTGCATCTTGGTATTCAGTCATATTCTGTTACCGAGTCGGCCAACTTTAGAACTTTTAAAATTGGTAATTATTTCAAAAGGCCGAGGGTTATTCGGATATTTGCAATAATAACGAAGAAATATCGATGGTATGTCCTCCTTTTTAGCTGAGTCAGCTAACTTAATTGGTAATTGATATTGATTAGTACTGACCGTAGTTGCAATTAAACCAATAAATATCAATTTTTCCTCAAGTTCCATGAAATATATCAGTTGTGGTTTCTCATTTTTGCCGAGGCACCGCAAACAGCCGCTATGTGGCTTGCCATATGTGGCAGCAGCCAAACAACTAGAAAATCGTTGTTTTCCTGTTTTGTCCAAAATAAAGTCATGCAAGCGATCTTTGATTGTCCTTGAAAAACTCGTTCGTAACATGTGATGTTTGCTTCCAGTTTTACCTTCCAATCCAGGAGATGATTGAAAACATACATAAGGTGATTCATTATGACGGCCATAGAAATAATCGTTTGTTTCTACTGAAAATGTTAGCAAAAATCATCTACATTCCAACATGTTTCACAATCCAATCAGATTACACGCGCATTCGCTCAGTGATCGTAAAACCAATCAATAGTTCCGGAAACTTGATTCACTTTCGCTTCGCGTTCAGTTCCTTATTTTCGTTTCAAGGACTGGACAAACGAATTCTACCTGATAACACTTACCACGCACTGCGCGAGCGAAAACAAAATCAGATTAGTTTGAAAACTTAGTTCCAGTGTACCTATTCAAGTGCAGTTATATAAAAAACACCTTCCTGTTTGTTTTGCGTTAAAAGGCACTAAACAAGTTGGTCAATCGGGATGCTCAATATTTTGCAAACATTCACTGGCTGATACTTTGAAGGAATACTTACTGATTTGAAGGATCCTATGGCCTGCTTTCACTCAATCTCCAGAGATTCAGTTAACAACTCCGATGTTGGTGTACCTAATAAAATAAAATAAAATAAACTGATAAAATAAACTGGTAAAATAAACTAAACTAAACTAAACTAAACTAAACTAAACTAAACTAAACTAAACTAAAACAAAATACTGAAATATAAAATAAAAGTAAATTTAAAAAAATGAAACGAAATGAAATGAAATGAAATAAAGTATTAAAAATTAGCAATTACCAAGCTGTTCACTGCATGTAAAAGGAGAATATAAGGGAGTTCAGAACTGGTTCTGGTCAGACTGGCCCTGCTCATGGATGAGTGCCAATTCAGTTCTCACGCGCGCTGCGTTACGGACGGCAGGGCGCGCGTGCGAATTCCCTGAATTTTGGCGGGAAAATGCTCACGCGCTCCCCGACCTTCCATTCACAATAGTCAGAACCAGTTCTCCCGGGCCGGGCCGGTCATACCCAACAACTGGAAAGCGACCTATTTAGTTTATTGTTATTTCAGGACATATCCGACCTCGGTCATCCAAAGAGCGGATAATTCTTATCCAATGATATATCAGGACATATCTGGCCTCGGTCGTCCAAAGAGCGGATAATTCTTATCCAATGATATAACAGGACATATCTGGCCTCGGTCGTCCAAAGAGCGGATAATTCTTATCCAATGATATATCAGGACATATCTGGCCTCGGTCGTCCAAAGAGCGGATAATTC
>JANVCJ010107717.1:0-17148 GCA_026413505.1 Epizoanthus ramosus
ATGGTATCGCACAGCCTCGATTATAAACTAATTGCTGAAAATAGAAAGCACTTATCCGGCGGATAGCTTATCCACCCATTGAACAACCGGACTCAGAGCTCTTAACAACTGAACCTGGGAAATATCTAATGGAGCGGAAACCAACTAGAATATGCACACATTGTATATGCATCCTGCCGATGGGCAGTTACTGCGTTGTGTTTTCCTTTTTCAGCCGCATAAAGTTGTTGCATGTGTGTTCAGTGGAGTGTTCACTATTTAGAATCCAGGACCGGTTGACAATTTCAAGTAAAACAGTACAAAAGAGATGCTGAAGACACTAGGCAGTATCTCGTTGACTAGAATATCTCGTCATGAAACTTCCTAGTTTCTTCGGAATCTCTTTTGTACTGTTTTAACTATTTAGCCTATTCGTTATTTAATGAGCGTAACACATTTACACTTCAGTATTAAGTAATCATACTGGCCATTCGCGTAATCAAGTAAAGTTGTGATATATTCTATGCTGCAGGAAATCAAACTATAACGACCACACCACCTAGCTAGTTACTAGCACCGTTACAATTGCACTACCGAGTTCCCTCCAATGTTCGTATACTGAATGGAAGGTGTTTAGCATTACTATAATAATTACTATTTTGTTAAAGTTTCTGTCTCGCGATAAAAGGAGAGGCCTTCATTGGATTTGTTCTAAAAATATCAACCAATCAGTGTCAGACAGTGAACTTCGTTGGGTTTACCAGCTGCGCGGAAACCAGACACCTGATCGACGGTTATAAATAGATCTCGAATCGTCTCGAACTTGGTCTCGGCCTTAATCGTGAGACAGTTAATTTTAAGACTGCTGAGAAAACACTATTTATGATTCAGGATTTGTTTCCACGCAATGGCGGTTTTAATAAAGAAATTTTGATGTTTTCCCCAGTGCCAGCTGCAGCGCTTCAAGTGCAAGGTATGAACACAAGCTCAACAAGTATTCGTCTTCAATGGGCAGCTCTACCAGAGGACGAAGTTAAAGGAATCTTCATGGGATACAGAGTGCAATATAAACCAAATTCTACCAACCAGATCACATCTTATAACATCAACAGTAGGGCTAACCACACCGACATCGCAAACTTGATGGCATTTACTACTTATGAGGTTCAAGTTATGGTTTATACGCTGGAGGGAGCTGGACGAGCGAGCGATACGATCTATATTCAAACATCAGAGGAAGGTATAACGTTTTCATATTATTATAAATACTCTAGATGTTCCCTTGTGTACCGAATTCCATCGGTAAACGTCTCGGAAAACCCAGGAGACGTGATTGCTAGATATCTTTAAGTATACATAATATTTTTAATTTGATATTGGATCTCAAAACCATCAAGTTTTGTCGAAGAATACAACGTATTCTAACATCACAGGCGTATATGCAGTGCGATTCGGAACTCCGTCTCCAAACTGAAAGTTGGCAACCACAATATTCATTGTTTGAGCGTTCAAACTATGTCGACAACAACTAATTATATTAGAAAGTAATTTTGTTTTGAAATCGCTATCTTGCTAATTCCATTTTTAAAACAAAAACCGATAAATGGTATATAATAAATAAGATGGTATAACGTCATTTCTACAAGGTTTAATGGCTCTTAACAGATAAAAAAAGAGAAAATTAAACTACATTGCTCACGATATAATGAGAACCTTGGGGTTATTCTGAACATATCGACCAGTCAGTGAGCTTGTAGTTAATTCGTACGTCTAGGATTGGTGAGTTCACATGCACGGGATAGTGAAACCAAGAACACCGGCTAAAATATAAATCTCAATATTTTCTACGGTGCAATCGCTTTTTTACTTCGTCGGGTTTGGACAATGATCTTACGTTTCATAAAAATTCCGTGTCTAAAATTGCTGTCAGTGTGCGCATACAAAGGACATTACGTGGTCACGTGACTGATGACAGTATAGATGTACATGAGTGAATGAAACGATCAATGGTAATACTGCAAATTTGCCACAGCAAGATACAAACATTATCATCTAAACAGACATGTGACGTAAAATATAAGGGGCGCGTTTGATTGACCGTATTCCGGAATAAGAATACACGGAATAAAAACTTTGATCTGTTGAACTGATCAGTATCCCTTTTCAGAAATATGCTCAACGAAACTATTAGTTTTCAGCTCACCTTAATACATAATTCAGCGTAATAATTTTATTGCTTAGAGATTGTAGGAGACATTTTGAAATTGTCCCGAGTGTATTCCTACTATTCCGGAATATGGTCAATCGAACGCACCCTTAATTAAGTGTGGCTGTTTGACACTGCATCATGATAATTATGAATTCTTAGTATTTTATAATAACAGCTCCACATGTACAATTGTATGATAAACCTACAGCATCATACAATTATTAACACGCTAAAAAGCACAAATAATTTACCAGATTTCCTCACAAAAGTTGTGAATGAGTATTTTGCCAGAGGAACTCCGATATGAAAGGGACAGGGATGCTAGGGATTAAAATCAAAGGTTTGGTGCCTCTTAGGGTGTTAAAGATCAAATTTATAATCACCATAGTACCTCTTAGGGTTAGTGGTGCAGTATGTCAGGTGAAAAACATTTTCAAATGCATACAGTATCCAAATTACACGACTGTATCAGTACTTGGAAGTGTCAATAGTTTGGATGATTTTTTTTTTGTATGGAACCTTTTAGGATTAAAATTAGCCAAGCCCTGCTCCTTGCCACACCTAGATTGGTACCTTTTATGGGTTGAGACCAAATTTTTTTATTCATGAGCATCCTGCCCCTGAGAGTTTCCTCCCCCTCCCCCCTTGGTACGTACTGTCTCCAACAGCCTAAAATAAATTATCAAATGCAAGGTCACTGTATATATGCTGTTATCCTTGTCTAAAATACATAATTATATGTACATCTAACAGTCTATAATTCATGAAATGTATACCTTCTGTTGTAGTTTCTGGACAAGCTGTGCCTGTCTCTGTTGTCCATCTTGATAAGCCTGCAGTTTACGCTTATAATTTGCATGCTCTTCTTCAAGTTTGGTTTTGAGATATGTAACTTGTTGCACCAAACCACTATCGCCAGGGGAACCAGACTCTCCGGTGACAGCAGACAAACCATAACCAGAGGTGTCAGCAATTCCAGGAGAAATATTACTGGTACCTGCGGGCCCATTGCCAATACCACCAACACTACGGTCCCCAATACCACCGACACTACGTTCCCCAATACCACTGACACCACGGTCCCCAATACCACCATTGGTGCGACTAGGGCTTCCTTTCATGTAATGCTCCAGCTGTGACAACAAAAATTAACGAAATATTAATAAATATACAATAGAATTAATAATAATTAGTAATATTAATAGAACTTTCTTATCCTAGCACTGATCAACAGTTGAATTTTTATTATGAAATTACTTATAATTTAATAGCATTGAATATACATAGTACTGTATGCAATAATAAGTTTTCTTTTCTTCCATGAGTGATCATGTTATTTTATATTTATTATAATATAATAGATATGGGTTGACCAATAAACACGAGAATACTTCAAAGAGAAATGTATGCAGTGGCCATATTGGTGTCCCTTTCAATTAAGGACGCCAACATGGCGGCCAAAACAAGAATGCACAATTTCTGCTCCAGTTGATTTGGTTTAGTTACAAATCACACTAAAAGTAATTTCCGAGTATTTTCCACAGCTTTAAACATTCCAATGTGCATAAATTTATTGATTTTCATGACCAGCGGGACTTGCATAATGATGATAACGGTTAGTGGGTAAAAAATTCAAACCTCTAGAACTCTCAAACAACACGCTGTTTTCAGCCCAAACTTTCTGAGAATACTTATACAACAGAGTTCTAAACCATATAGCAACCAGAGCTTTGTAACATCAATATTTTAGATTTAAGATTTGTTGTGACGTCACGTGCAAACCAAGAATATGTCTTTTTATCATCATTAGTAAATCATCTTTGCAATATGATCAACCTTAAACAAGCAATTGGCTGAAATGGGAATAAAAAAACTGGTTGTGACATAATTATATATTATTATATATAACTACTATAACTACTTATTATATATAACCATTCTTAAGCCTGGTCAATTATATAATGCAAACAAAGGTTGTCACAGACACTGACAGGGTAAGGAACATTTTAATTGCCATGGTGATTAATAATGTATATTAATTTAAATTCGCCAGTTTATAAAACAGAATCTTCGTGGAAAAAAAATATATATAAAAAAAATTATATAATTATATATAAATTATATAGGTTGCCTAACTTCTAAAATATTGGTCTTAAACAATATTTACAGTGCTGTAGTAAACATTTCTCAATTCTGTTTTTATCTTGAGAGGTTGTTTCAATGAACCCAGAAAATGCAGTTTAGTTTTATTATTTGTAAGGTCCACTTAAATTCCAGTCAAATTCTTCTGAGCTTTACTGAAAAATATTCAATTAGCTGAAAATATAAAAATTAAGCATTGATAATAGTTAAAAAGTCAAATGCATAGAAAATTATAAATGAACTTTTATACATAATTATGTATGTTTCCAAATTGTTCCAAAATTTTATGACTGTCATTTTATGAACCTTTCCTTGATGTTAAAATGTTGGAAAGTAATAATTAAAGTAGAAGTAGAAAACATAATTCAAAATCAGCTGCCACACGCATCCAGAATGATATATGACATGTGTTTTAACAACAAGTTCAGGTCAAATCAATATCATGCAATTTCAAAAGAAATTAATTATTAATATTGAACTTTGTAAACTATTAGCTAAATAAAAGCTAAATTTCCATTATAATTGTTAAGAAATAATTTAATAATATATGGCTTACAATAAGATGAATCATATATTTAATATTTTCATGGTACCATGCAGTCAAAGTTTCAAGCAGAATGATGGAATCAGCAACAATTTTTTGCAAATAACAGGAAATCTCATGGGGGTTCTAAATCATAATTTCAACTGAATGTTGGCCATGAGTATGCTAAATGTTAAATTCAGACATGTATGTAGTTTTGATACACAAATGGTACAGTTAAAAATTTCGGATCTTGAAAACATTTGATCCTGTTTGAAAATCTTGGAAGGTCAAAGTTGGATGATGTAAACTTGAATGATTGTTTTATATGTGGCCGTCTCATCTATTGTCACTACATATGGGACTCAAATCTTGGGTTCATATTTTGAAATGCGCATCACCACAATTTAAGTCTCAAATTTCCTATTCTAAACCCTGGTAGTTGACTGTAAAGTTACATGAAATAGCAAAAACTATATCACCATAACCAATATCTCAAATTATAAAAATCCAGAATAAATCAATTGAAATATAATTATTCTTAAAAAATAAAAGTTAACTTAAGTTTGTAAATTAAAAGATTAATTAAAACAAGTGACTTTCACACTCTTGCAATGCAAAAACGTATCATATCAGCTGTTAGTTTAAAAGCAGTCCAATTACTTGGTCTTCATGCATACATGACAAAGCAGAAAATATTCAAGTTTGACTGACTGCATGTCTACATGAAGTTTTCTTATAAATCGATCTTCTGCAATATTGATCAAATTGACAGACAGTAAATAGAAAAAAAATATTTATTTACAACATCTAGAGGTTTCTCGACTAGTAGTTATTAAACATTATTTCACTTTTAAAATGTCCAATGAATGTGAAATTTTGATCTCCAACAGAGATCTCTCCAACATAAATTCAAATTAAAATGCCGGTATTGCAAATATTGGATTTAAGACATATAATCCCATAAAACTTACTAAATAATTTATGAATAACATATCAGCTTTTAAATAATATCAGCTATATACTAAAAACTGCATATTATTATAACATATATTTTAAAATCTCAACAAAAATCAGTGTCAATAAATTAATGTCGCACTCACAAGTGGTGCAAGCTAACACACAAACCATCATTTAGACCAAACTAGATGGTGGTATATACTAGATATATATTAAATAATATAATTGTATCTATAGATAGATGTTGATAAAACTAAATATTTCTGACTAATTATAAAGTTAATATTACTGGTTGACCAGTGTTTTGTCAAAATTGATTACCATTGATAATTGTACTAGTTACGTTTCAGAATATTCTGGAAAATGAGAACTCTAACAACGTTTTTGTGAGGAGGACAAGTATTATATTAAAACAGAAGTGAACGTTCATCCATTTCACTGAAAACAGGTTTGTTTTAAAGTTGTTCTCCTCCGATCCTTCCTCTCCTTTTGACAATCCTGGCTCCCACACCAATCTCTCCTGCTTCCTGCCCCCTGTTCACCTGGCTTACTATAATGGTCACCTGTCCCTCCAAACATTCTACACCCAAAAATATTTGTAAATGGATGTAAATATTGTAACTGCGGCGATCAGTGACGGTCATTTTTAAAAGAAGTTTGGTAAAACTGATCTTTAAAACAATTTGTCTCAAATTTTCGGTTAACTCTTAATTCTTAGATCTTGCATACCGTATTTTAAATCATTCTCCTGATAAAGGTTGCAGGTGCAACTGAAAATTTGAGACAAATTGTTTTAAAGATCAGTTTTATCAAACTTCTTTTTAAAATTTAAAAAAAGGGATGTGAATATTTATAGATAAAAAATGTAAATCTCATAATATTTCCTAACTTATAGCTTTCTTTAAAGTTAGAAATAAATAAATAAATATATATTATATATTCAGTTGCAAACATTAACTTACTAAAAAGAAAAAAATGTATAGACTAGTTAGCATACATGTACTATTTAGTGTAAGTTTTTTTCTGTCTCACTTTTGAGAATAACTAATTCAAACAATTTTAAATGTGAAGTTTTAAAAATATTAATAATCTGGTCATGAATATATGAGTACTAACATGTTGCCCTTTAATAAATTCCATAACTCTTGAATACTATGGAGAGAGATGTGAAAACCATCCAATTAATTTGTCACATCTCTTAATATTTTAAATCAATTCATAATTATAATAATTATAAAATTTATGCAAAGTTCTTACCACAACTGCATTATTAGAGATATTGCAGCCAAGAAAAAATTTTGAAATCTCAACATTTCATCCATATAAATATAATACATATATATATATATATATATATCTACTAGTCAAAGCCTTAAATTGCAAAACTCAAAACAAGTCCTTTGACTAACATATATATATACAGCTCAAAGATACTTTGCAATTCAATGTTAAATGTAAATTTATATACATAATGTCATGAGGTCATGCAGTCCACCTTTCTAAAATTAACTTTGGTTTATTGAATTCAGAGATTCTTAATATTACTTTAATATTACATGACATATGTACAGTATTTTCAAATGTACTTCTCTATATTAATAGAATTCTGTATAGCATTTGTAATAAGTACAAAGTACCTTGACAGAATTTGCATGAAAAAAGCGTTTTCAATCAATATTAATCATTCTTAAAGTTTCTCAAATTCAATATGTATTCATGACTCTTAAAACATTACTCAGTGCAGAGCTCCATATAAATTATATGCCTTTTTAATGAATCCAATCTTACTATCTTGAATTCTACATTGCTCAGACAAACTTATTTGATATTGCATACACAGCCTTTTTACAACTAGCAAATCTTTCATCTTGAATCCTATGCAGTTCAAAATATATAATTTGGTTTTAAAATTCTGATAAATTTTGATATTGTTATACATTAAGCATTTTTCATTCATTACGGCAAATCATGCTATCTTGAACCCTGTAAAACTCAAAGATATGTCAATATCACGTGTATACACAGCCTTTTACAGGGAATCGAATATCTTTATCACTACACATACTTATCAAAACTTTTACTGCCAGTCAAGTCAAGATCTGGCTTTGTTACAAACAAGATTTATTCATATTAATATCTCCTAACATTAACGAAATCCCAGTCCTTAATGCCCTGAACCAAACTTTATCCTCAATGAATACCTAAGGTGTATGTCAGATAAAACCTTGGTTGTTGCTGACAGAAGACTAGCTATTATATCTCTTAAGTTATCTCTTACTTGTCAGCTGCATTAATAAAATATGTAGGGTTACTCTAATTTCCTAACTTCAAACTGTTTTTGTATATTCTCTAATTAACCACCTTTAGTTAGTGATGACAGACAACTCTCTGTAAAACTTCACTCTCTGTGAAACTTCGCGTAAACAACAACAATAACTAAGTCATAATTTAAAAGACATATTTGTTTTACAAGGCATGAAAGTAATCTGCAAAATACATTAGTTTTCATACTTTTTGGAGCAGAAAAAACCCAGCATTCTGCCTCTGGTCTCAATAATTATATGATTTATAAATGGAATAAAGATTCTATATATATATAATATTATAAATAATAAAATTATTTATAAACAGTTTTTTATGTTATTCCAAAATTGCAAATGTCAAACTGATCTAAAACGTTTTAAAATTTATAACATTTTATTTAGTATTTTAGAGAATTCCGAAAAAAAAATCCCAGGTGAATTTAGTGGTACTTTAGCGGTAAATCTAAATATGCTGGAGTTGAAACATTCCAAAGTTGCGCAGTTTTGGGAAATTTTCTAACTCAGTAACTGGTGACATTCACAGTGACAGGTAAATTTAAGGAAATTAACATATTAATTTCGAAACTGCACATCATGGAGGGTATTGTGAAAAAAGGCCATGTAAACAAACAGATTCTGATCACTACAATTTCGCACAAGACATGTGGAGCATGTCGACTAATTTTTCCTCACTTGGGCCCTGAACACCACCAGGCAACAGGGATCCGATAATTTGATTTCTGTTTAGTTTTAATATTACCTGCACGCTACAATAAGCCCTAATGTTTACCAAAATGTCAATTTTGTCATAAAAGCTACTATTTCAGCAAGGATAAAATATTCAGAAATTTAGCGTCCTTGGTAAAGGCAGTTTCCGAGAAAAGGAAACATATTTACTATCACCACAAATGGTTTATCAAACATAGATCTTGCTGTTTTTGGTCACTCAGGCATGTTTGTCACTCAACATTACTCTTGATAAAAATTGCCGGAAGGATATCAAGTTGCCCATCCGTTAATTCACGGTAGAACCATGGCAGAAAACCAATAAAAATCTGCAATTATCAAAATAGTGAATTTACGTATCGTTTATTTAAAAAACCTATCTAGGAGATCTATCGATAGCATTTGTTCTACGTTTGTTCGCAGGTTTTCGTGAGTTTGTGGAACGACCGCTTGCTGTGAAAGTGTGACAAAAAGTCGCAGTTTGTATGAAAAACCTGTGCCGTGTGCATGCGATCTTTCTTGAAATAAACACTTCAGAATTAACTTACCCGCTCGCTGACAGCCATATATTTTGAGCCAATTTCATCTCTTTCTGCTCTTGTGGCGGCTAACAAATCTTCTAGCCGACTTACTTCTGAGTTCAACATTCGGTTTTCGTCTCCGAGAGGAGAAGTGGACGCCATTTTGGGGTCTCCGGGTGAAATTGATTTGGTAACTATGTCGCGAATTTTTCCTGGGACTGTTCCGGGGCTTCTACCAGACTGTCGATCGCCGTTTAAATGTTGATCTTCTAACCTCTGCAAAGGAAGAAAAGCCGTTGCAAACATCATTAATGCTGTATTCAAAACGAAATTATCAATCTCGATAAGCAGACTAGACACTTCGGGCGAGTGAGAAATCGACACGAGGTTACACAAATCGAACGAAGCGTAACTTCAAACCTTTATAACCGAGCTCAAGCCAGGCTCTGAACCACTTCCCGAGTACAAGGGATTTCTTTGGTCTAGGAAACTCATATCTGCAGCCGGATAATTCTCAAAAATCCAAGAAGCACAAATGAATCCCAAACCCTCGTCCTTCCAAGATTGCCGCCCGCTGCCTTCAGTAAACTCCGACCCAGATCTTTCTCAGTTCAAAATTGCACTAGCCACCTTAATTTTGAATCCGCAAAGGAAGAATCGAAGGATTGATTTGATCCAGCTAGCTTGGTCTACGAAGAACGACAGTCCTAGCAGCTGCCTCAGAACGATTGGCTGCTCAAAACATAAACTATCTGTTCTCGATTGTCTGGAGCCAAGAAATTTGATTCAGTTCCCATGCTCCTTCGTGTTTCAGAACCGACGCGACGCCATTTCATGAGACCGTTACCCTGGAGACGAGACGCTAAAGTGAGGTTTTCTGCTTGAATAGAAATATTCACAATCTTGAGCAAACATGACAAATACAGTGCCTTTGTTTCCTTATAATCTATTTTACAATTCTGTCAGAATTGACAAAACCTTCTATCACAAATTAGAGCAGTTAAATGAAGGTGTATTTATCGTATATAACAATAAATTTAGCTCGAAGGAAAACATTGAAGAGCTTCGAACGGAAAACTGTTTTTGTTTAATGAGTTGCAAAGCAAAATAATTGCTACTTTTCTGTCCTTTGAGAAAATGCAAATCGTTTCGGCTGCTTGTCAACACAGCTTTCTCCTATGACACATTCCTAAGTCTCTACAACGGCAGCACCACAGCAATTGACAAGAGTTCAGTCTGCAAATCAGAATTTGGTGATCTTCTCAAAACATACTGGCTTACTGCAAAGATATCAATCTTCAAACCACAAGAATTCCAACGGAGAAAAGACGTAACCAGTGTTGGACCACAACAACGGCGACTATCTTGAAACTAGTACAGTAGGCATTTAATCGTTAATAGAGATGTTTCAATTATAAAAAAAATTCATTTCCAAGGGAGTTCAGCTCAGATACCTATCACCTATGAGGTCAGACTATGAGCAATTAGTTCAGCCTTGTAGTCCGGTATATAGTAATTACTTTTAAAATAGAGTTCTTTCTTCGCCGATTTTATATTGATAACAACATTTATCTTCTTCTTTCAACGTTTTATAATATTTTTAAAAACAGTTTGGTTTTTTAAAAATAAAAATACTTGTAACGCGAAAGCCTTTCTCCTGAGTCCTAATTTATAAAACAGTGACTGGTGAGGAGAATTTAACAATACAACAAGGATTAAAGAGATTTGGCTGCTCTTCACCTCAAAGAGTTGTGTCGCATGCTTTACATCTCAGAAACTATGGCTTGTTTTCATATTTACGAAACATAAGAAATGGCCATTTGAACTTGAAGCGCTAGTAGTCATTTTAGAAGAGTTACTCATAAATTAAGGCGTTGTCACTCTGTACTCATTGCATGCTGGTGATGGACTGACTTCGAAATGATTACAGTACAAACATCATGATCAGTCTCATGCAAATTAGAATAAGTCATGCCGTAACGGTTGTTTCGAAATTTAAACTTTTAAAAACTTTAATAGACCATATAAGACAACTCTAAACTTGATTAAAAAGCACGAAAATATTTGATAATGATATTACAGTATAGCTCACAAAATCACAAATATGTCGCATGACAAATTAGGCCGTTAAGAAAGCGCTTGCAAGTATTCAAGAATTCTAATTATTAAACACGGTTATTAAAACATTGGGAAATATTTTTAGATCTACTTTTTGTTAATTATGCGAAGAAATACGAACCACACTTCTAAAATGCTCTCAAAGAGATAAAAATCAACGAGAAGAAAGTGCAGAAAGTCATTTTCTTCTTACGATTCATTTGCGGGCAAAGTGCACCTGTGCTGGTGTAAATGTGTTGCTATTCCCGGGTGCAATACAAGGAGAACAATCAGTTTTAGCATTCTATAATTCAATAAATGTGAAAATAGAAGGCAAAAGTGAAAAAAAGTTACGTCCATATCCAGAGAGAGTACAAGTATCAATTGAATTTAGCCTTTTAAAACAAACTCATGGTTAAAATTATCTTGGCAAATTTGTGCATGCACGAGGCAAATGCATTTCCTGGTCATACAGAGACCGTTGAACATACGTTGAGCTTTGGGTTACATAATAATATTACTAGTGTAATTCGTGGACTGAATAAAATACTTTCGATTAATAAAATAGAGTCTCACTTACCACTGATTGAGAGGTTTCGTACAGGTTTCGTGATAAAATATTTCACCACGCGAATCTGTTCGGGGATGAGGTTGATTGTACACGTTCGCACCGAAGCGACGAGTAAACAGCCCTCAGAAGAGAACGCCGAAGTTTTTAAAACTTCCAGTCAACTCCGCATCAGAACATAAACTATTTCTATAGTTACAGCGTCATTCCTACTTTTGATTAATGAAACTGTCACTCATTCGATTCGGTGTGTAAACTGAGAAGGATTTTGCTGTTTGCTCAAGGTAAAGTTGGTAATCAGCTGATTGGTGAGCGTGGCGTCTAGTGGAAAAACTCCGCTCTCGGCATCAAGAGCAATCAAGTTTTAAAAAGGCTAGACGGGAAAATACAAGCGCTTTTAGAAAACTACTTGTGCAAATAATCAACTAAAGTGGAGAAATATTACCACATCCAATGTTTATAGTATATTTATGTGCTCAACCGAACTCAAATCTCTGAAAAGATTTTACAATGATTTTATGCGAACAGACCGACACTCGTACCGACCGATATCAAACCGCAAGGTCACTTGAGCAAGTCAGGTAATATTTGTACAACACTGTACGGCATCGATTTATTTTAGTCACAGAGAAAATTATTTGTAGGGCAAATGATCTAATTTTACAGCTAGCTTGAGATACAAATGTACCCATGCTATGTATTACTAGAAAATTGAGCATTACATATGCACGCGTAGATCAGCAAGAGGAACCGATATCTATTTCATATCTTACCTTTCGCTCATTTAAAATTTTCATCACTAAGTAAAATTTCATAAATATTTTACTAATCCACGTAAAATTGTGAAGCAATAACAATTTTAAATGTCGCATGAAGTGCACTGCTTTTGATACAACAAATATACTAAACTTTCAGTTCTAAAAACCTGACAGACAAATATTTTGTAAACAGCATATACCAGCCTCTGTCATTTTCCTGCAAAGTACTGAATGCCAGATCCGATTATGCGCTGTTCAAACAATCTGTAACATTATCAAGTTTTTAAAAAAATAAAATCTGTGTTATATGGTTAAAGATCTTCAATGTCCTTACCGTTGGCGATTATTCTTTCCTTTCCAGTATCTTATTCTATAATTTTAAAAACGGGTCAAAGTTATGGAGTAAAACCCTGCCTTTTTGTACTAAGCGATTGTATCACGTGGCCGCACACGAGTGCAAGATCAAGCTAGGCTAAACAAGTCTTGGACACTTCGTCTGATTTTACACACACACACCAAAAGGTGATTGGAATTGCTGTCCAATCTCCACGTCCCGACACTTTCAAGGTAACAGTTATTGCACAAGAACCGATTCTTCGAACACGTTGACCAGTCGTGTGCAGGCGGCATGATAGACAATTCCTTGGGGGAAACAATTTTCGACAGACCCCTGGGGAAAACAACCGGCTTTAGAACGCTGACGATTTCTTTGAAAAACAAAACACAGTAATTAGTATTGTCTTGTGCTTTGATGATCGTTTCCTCGTTGTAATACTTCTCACGAAATGTCTTTATATTTGTTCTTACTTCAACTCATTTCCTGATTGCACGTTTAGTGAGATAGAATGCGACTTATGCGAGCGGTGCCTACTAGCATTGAATATGCTGCTACTGAAAAAAGAAATAGAATCCAGGTAGCATTCGCAGCCTAGCAACAAGAGTAGACGGTTTATGTGTAAATCCGAGTTCCAATGTATGTGGTGAAACAAATGCCTGGCTCGACATGCCTGGTAATACCATTGCATCAATTGTACATTCACAGATATTCACCATGAATCTTGCACATAGCTAATACGTTTAATAATCTCTGGACTTCAATAGAAACTGATTTCATGCAGTTCTGCTCACTGCATATCTTGTGCACATAAAGCACGTAAGATTAAGATTATGCAATGGAAACAGGATTAGCAAAACCAAAGTATTACCATCGAAGAGATCTTTCACATGCAAGCAAGTTCTACGAAACTGAATCAAAACAAACGAATTTAATTTTTTTAATGTTTTCACGCATTTTATTGTTTGTTTCAATGATAAGTTTATAGTACTCTTGTCGATAACACATTTTCTCTAACAACGTACGACGGCTTTTTCCCTTTTATATATTTTCAAGGATAACATTTATAAAATGATATTGTAATAATTTACTATAGCATAGATATTCTTAAATATGTACTTATCTCGAGATGTTGTCAAGGTAAAATTATTTGCCATTCTATCATATTTTGTTCTTTTTATGACTTTGTAGAATCAGTTATGCTGTCTGTACTGCTTCGCACCCAGCTAACTTGGGCACATATTTTAAATTGAAGTCGTTTTGCAGCCGTGTTAATACACCCAAGAAACCACACGAAGCGTCTAATGCCATTGTTTTAAATTGGACCAATACGGCAGATGCCGACAATTTCAAAAACGACCGTTATCATCAAATTAACATTTTCACCATTAGGCAACATGTGACTATATTTCATGATATACACACGGAAAATTACAGAAAAGGGTAACAAAGTAGATTGTTGTGTCACGTGACCTCAGAAGTTGGAGCTAAGCTCTTTTTCTAATAAACTTGTCATATATAAAGACCAGTTGATTATGACTGTCATATGCAATCTTATTCACTCGAGACTTTGCTCTCCGATCTGGGACGTATACTGATTAAATTTCTGACAAGTGACAGTATATTTTGAGATTTGCAAGAAAGCAAAAAAGGACCACGCTGCACCACATTAAATTTATTGAAGCATCGGAAGATTTGAGGCAAAATCAAAGGTTCATATTTTGTCTACCTCCATGTCAGTTATTGTAGAAATATAAATTGATCTTATGGATGAAAAAGAGTACTTCGGTTTTCTTGTGGCTTTTTTTGTGCCGTGTGTATATTGGAACCTTTCGAGCATTTGAATTTCCACAGAACGGCGCCTTTTACACATACATAACAACAAACTTATTAAAGTTTTAAAGCACCGAATGAATAGAACACATATATGGTAAATGGGAATTAGCAGTAAGTCGACAAATGGAGTCAAATTTTGCAAGATATAACATTTCGCCACTGTTTTGGTGTTGTTGTACTTTGTTATCAAAATGCAAAATTTTATAACAACATGCACAAAATGCTATTCACTGAAGAACGAAATTTATTTTTAAAATAGCACTGCCTGGAAGATAATATAATATGACAACGGGGGTAATGGTCGTGTTAGCAACTGATGTTTGTTTAAGTTACCAGTCCTGTTTTGAGCAATCACTCAGCACTACTGTAACAAATGCAGTTAAAAAAAACATTTGGGAACTTGTGTATTGGTATGACACAGTATGCAAAATGCAAAGTATGGAAATATTAAGTTTGTATAAGACTCTCTGTCGCTGTTCACTCTCACCTTTATGTTTCGTCCCATCGAATGGTAGCCAACATCTCCTTCCTCCAAGTCTTTGGCATCATCTGACATTTGCCCCAAGCAGTTTGCATCTTCCAAGTCAAGATTAGCAAATCTGTCATCCATATTGTGGCTGAAGGATTCCAAATTCGATTTCCTTTACCTCCAGACCTCTGATTTCTCCCAGCCGGATTCAGAGGACAAGCAGTGCCTCAAGTATATTAAAAGTCCACGTAGCCAGACAGGGACGCTAAACCGAGCAATGTGATTGGTTACGTTTCCTCGCGGCTGATTTAACATGGCAATGTAATCAACGCTTTATTGTACGGATTCAAAAGAGATGAATTGCATAGAGGTCTAATGGGATTTGGCTGTGTATAATAAAGTTATTGCTCTCTTTCCAGACGCACTGCGCAAACAAACAAACGACGAAAAACAAATATTAGAGGAATTAAGACAGTTTTATGAACTTGCCATCTCAAGTTTACGATGATGCAATCGGTGATAGTAACAATGGCCAACGTTTTACGTGTAGCAATGCCATCCTTGTACTGACGTGTTCAAAACTTTTTACCCATATTGTGTATTCTGTTGCCATTAACACTGTCTCAAATAATTACCACGGGTAAAAGGCGGCAGTTATTGAGCAAGCTATTAAAAAAGGGAATGTGATTGTTGTGTGACCATCACTCATCAGTACGTTCCTTGTTTGAGTTCTAATTACTGGAAGCATGCGTGTGCTAAATAATATTTTTAGTTAACCAAGAACAATTTTAATCTTTATCCTGTATATTTCCGCCATTCACTAGTGTACTATCTATTTTCTGCGCCTCACTGCATTCTGGTGACGTGTGCAGCATTTGCAGACGGTGCAAGTGTAAAAGAGAACATGCAAGTAAAATGTCGTAGTCTATGGATCTAAACCGGATCTGTAGTATGCAAAAATAAGAATAAGCGACCGGAATCCTGACGAAAATGCGCTAAAGTAACAGAAAAGGCGTCTTCGATACGGTAAGGCAATGAACTGATACAAAGCAGGCACACGTACCCGGGAGCCATACTGGCACTTTGCCAGATTAGTAGACCGCGTAAACGGTCCATACTGCAAGTACAACAGCTACTTGCAAACGCGATATTTAGTCTTTAATTGAGCAAGTGAAATGACTTGGTTCTACCTGGGTATGACATGCACTTTGCGTGCACCAGCGCGAGACAACTGAAACGGTTAATAAATGATGCTAATCTTTCTGTGATTAAGTTTTTGGGTAAATGATGATTTCAATCGAACCATAAATACTTGTACTGGTGAACTGACTTAAACAAAAACCAAGCAACAGAACGGTTCAGTTTGCTTGTCTTCCTCCTTGTAAGTACTTACCGTAAACTCGACAGTTTTTTCCAGCAGGAGAGGTTTTGCAGGAAATTGATTTTAATCAAGATGTACGGGCAGGCTATTTTTTAATAAACTGGGAAACTTTCATATTTTAATTAATATGATCGATCGTTATTAAATTTGTTTCAGCCCCTGACAGAGGTCAAGATAACGGGAGCTATTGTATAAGATTGATTAATAAAGAAAAGAGAAAAGAGAAAAATACTCGTAAAACGAAAAGAAGACATGAAAGACTGGGTCGAAGTGCCTATCATTGTTATACCCTAGAGGGTGTGTGTGTGTGTGTGTGTGTGTGTGTGAGAGAGAGAATGGAGT
>JANVCJ010107827.1:0-17147 GCA_026413505.1 Epizoanthus ramosus
TCGTTCAGATCTGCTACCAAAAGTAAAACAGTTACTATTATTTCCAATATGATTATTATGACGTTATTATCTAATTAGAACTGACTTAGTACTATCGCAAGTATAGACGGTGGTGTCGAACTACTTTCCGACAACAAAAATATCTGTATCTGATCAACTGAACCTTAAATCTAACACTAACACTAACACTAACACTAACACTAACACTAACACTAACACTAACACTAACACTATCCCTAACCCTAACACTAACCCTAACCGTACTCTGATCAGCTATTTGTTTACTGCTTGCAACTGATTTCGTAAGAGCAACATTCAAAGCCAATGATGTACTTATCATATCGAAGACGTCCGTCCATGCATTACACGATAAAAAAAATGTCAAAAGAAATCCGTTCAAAGGTGAGACTGGCCAAGTTTGCTTAGGTTGTGTCACAGTATAATTTCTAAAATTTCAATTTGCTCGTGGTAATGTCAATTTGATCACTACAATTTTAACTTCCCTCACAGCAATTTCACTAGTTTCTAATTGCTCCAGGCATTTTCGGCTCAAGGCGAGTTCAATTTGGCTCAAGGCCATTGCAATTTTAACTTCGCTCACAGTATAATTTCACTGCTGATTGCCTATGGGAATCTCAATAGGTGGACCGCGGCCCCGCAAAACAACAATTAAGCATTGAAAAACTAAAAACTAAATGCTAAACACGCCAAAAACGATGGCCACGTATACATGTATGTATGCCAGCCGTCGTTATCCGTCGTTATCCGTCGTTATTCGTCGTTATCCATCGTTTTCAGCCGTTTCAACCGAGTTCCGAGTTGGTTTATAAAGTTAATCAACCCAACGCTGTTTCTCCAATAGAATCTCCCAAGAAAAAACAATAAATCCAACCAACCGAAAATGGTTGAACCCACTGAAATCATGCGTTCTAGATCTAAACGGAAAACCTTTCAGCCTAGTGTTAGTGTTACAGCTGTAGTATCGTGAAAGTAGTAGGTGTCGGCGCGCTATTTATACTTAATAATTTGTTACTGCAACAAGGACGGGACTGAACAATTCACCTGACTGACTGATAAATCACCTTAACTCGAAGGGTAGACCAAGCGTAGAAGCTTTTAGACCCACTCTACACAGCGGCACCGCGGTTATCACATTATCACGCAGTAAACATGCATCGACCCACAGATCGTGAAAGCTCGATGACACTGGGCGAAATGATCTGAAATCAAGTGAAGAGATTCAAAGAGATAATGAAGAAAATGGATTGAAAAAAGATTTGCATAAAAAAAACTTTATCTGGACTATCTCTCATTGCTAAGATATATGACAACAGCCGGCAGAGTCGGCAAGCTTTCGTGGCGTGCAGTACTCGTCTCGCCGGCTAGAACCGACGTTGTTACTGTCCGGCTGGAAATTGCCAGAAATCACTAGAACTGAATTAGCACCTGAGTCAGTTGAGTCTGTAGAGAATGTTACATAATACATTCCACCAATAAACGTTTAAGATTTGTATTTGTTCGTCGGTGTTTGTGATACATTCCAAGAAGAAAGCAGGTTAGTAATAACGGCGAACAAACTATAGTGATCAAACAGGGCCCAGTTGTTCACTAACCCAGGATTAAACTCTTAATCCATGTTTGTATTTCACTACCTTATGGCCTGGTTTATCTGGTTTGGGCTGTCATTTTGGATTTAACAAATGGGTTTCCAAGGAAAGGTTTGCCATAGTATTCTATAAGCTCCAGAAACATATTCCAACGTGAAGAAGTTGCTTTTTGAATTTGGCTTCCGTTCGAACAACCGGGCCCTGGTCTATATCTAAAAGCTTCTAAAGACAGTTCTTCTGCAGTCACATAACTTCAAGATACTTTGTATTACAAATATATTATATCATCTGTATAGGCTTTATAAGTGACTTATCGTGCATGTGTAACAAAGAACAAAGTCAATATCATCCGTTTATCGATCCTGAGTGCCAGGTTTTACATAGGTCAATCGGTCACCCGCTACCTTGGGTAATAATGGTGGCGGGAAGTGCGAAATAGATAGATATATTGGTCTCCTGAATTGTTCAGAGATTTCACACTATTATTTTCGTCTGTATATATCTGATAATTAAATCGAACAGCATAACAATTATCCCTACGCCCTCAAGCCAAATAAGTTTAATAGAATATTTTCTTCATCCTCAGCAATATACAGGATGTATTGTGAACATATTTGGTTAATAAATGAACTAAAACAAGGAAAGGAAACTTCGACAGAGGATCAACTGAGCTAATTATAAACAAGACAAATATTTTGCAAACCAAAACCACGTCACTCCATCAGTGGCAAACTGAGATACCGTAATTCTAAAACTGTACATCCATGGTTTACTATAAAAGTCTATGTGGTTTATTATTACAACAAAGTCAACTTTTTATATCAATATACTAACTTAGCGAGAACTTTCGTCTTGTCAAACAAACTGGCTACTGACATCTTGACCATCTTGCGTGTTTATCCAGCAACTGGCATAAGTGGTCGCTATACCGGCGGCGCAGTTTCTTTGTGAAGATAAAAGTTGTTGCCCGTTATCTTCGTATAAGATGCTAGTATATGAACAAAAACTTAATTCGTATTGCGGACCGAGCATGCCTTAAGGCCCGACATTTTTTCCGTCATGACTTCAAACTATGACAGGGTCTATGACACTATAAAGGGAACACTGAGCTACTTAGCAAAGGTTGTTTGACAAATCTATAAGTGCCAAAAGGACAAATACACGTTTCCTGGAAATCAAACAACGCACTGGAAAAGCCGTTGAACAAACTGAGTTGAAACGTTCGCCACAGACACAAACTAGAGTTTACTGAGAACATTAGCATAAGTGTTATCATTGTACATGTATTGTCATTGCTATCAGGTTTTTAGCGTCATCGTCGCTAAAAGTAAAAAGTAAAGTCTGCCTTCAATTGATTGAAGAAGCCAAGATGGCTTCGTCACTGCTAATGTCTAAAGTTAGCTTTTTTCATGTTCTATGCAAAATTTGTGTTCACGACAAGCAGACTTCCGTGTTGGCCGTTTTCGTGTTAGTTCAACAGAACGATGGGTCACCTCGTCTCAGTACCTTCTTCTGCCTTCCCCAGCTGACTCCTTTTAATATAATTTCCCATCATGCATTATCCATCATAAGATCATTAGTCCCGCCCACTCCCAGTCCTGTTCTGGCACCTCATATTCGCCACTATATTTTTATAAAATAAATCTGATCTTATTTGCCCACGTATATTTCTGTGTCACAGTCAGAACAAGAAATCGAGAAAACCTCATCTGAAGTGCAATTTCGGTCGGGAATAGGTTCCCGATATCATTGACTGTGTTACAAGGTTTATAAAGTACAACCTGTCCTTGGCGTCAAGTGGCGGGCTTCGGCCAATGTTTGTGTAGAACGCGGTTAGGAGGTTCTTTGTAACTAAGATAATGACTACAAATGTTTCCATTCAATTATATTCAGTACCTATAAGTTCCTTTAAGTTCTTAAAAGCTGAATTTTATTATGGTTTTCTGAAACATTGTGAACTGTACACTACCACGAAATCAAAGCATTGAAAAGAAAAAGAAACTGAATAAAAAGGCAGGCAAGAATAAAAGCACTGCACAAGAAAGAATGAAAAACTCGACCGTAATAATAATAACAATAATAAGAAAACTTTATATTCAAATCATTATATTCTTTGTTTGCTTTCGAGAAAGGACGAAACAATTCATTGGCAGGTCAGTAATCACTGTGGCTAACTGTTTACAATAGAAAAGATGCATAGAACAAGTTTTATAGTCAATATAAACACAGCGATTTCTAACCGCTTATAGGTTGACTTGAATTTCTGAATAAAACTCTTTATCCGAATTCATACTAATTATGCATAAGCAAAAATACCAGTAATAATTATCATAAACTTCACTGAAGTATCCGAGTTATAATAATAAACTTTAATAATCACTTTTGCTTTTGGCGGAAAGAATTACAGTTCTTTTAAAATGTAGTAACGAAGGACATTATTTAACTAAGTGAATACAAACCACTGATGCCTATAATCTTTACAAAGAGTTGTGGGAACCGAGGAATCCAGGCCGTACGTTCAGCTAAACGTCACGAACAACACAGAATGCAGTACGCGTACATATACGACTTGGTCAGAAGTGATAGTGTCATTATATTAATCTGATATCATATTACTATTAAAGCTGCCTCACCTTCAAGACAGAGATCTTCAAGATCTTCGTGAGTTCTCCTTAACACGACACGTATGACACATACAATTACTATATGCTACTGTAAGACCCTGTAACCGCTGGACACACCAAAGAATAAACGGATGCTCATTTCCTTGAGGTCTGTGCCTCTTCATCGTAGCCAACCCTAACCCTAACCCTAAACCCTAACCCTAATAACCCTAACCCTACCAATTCCTAACCCTACCAATTCTCAGGCCAAGTACAGATTTTTGTAAATATACTTCCTGATTGACCTAAAAATTGATGTAAAAACACTGCCAAAATGCAGGAAATGGTGTTTTAGAGGGTCTCATTTATCAAAATGTTCCCGGGGAACATGCCCCCAGAATGCTCTAGTAGCTCGCATCTTTGGTGCTTGAGAAATATCAGTTGTTGGCCCCCCTAATGTCCCTAATGTCCACAGCCTTCCGCTGGCCCTGCACATTTTACGTTTTCGACTTCTTCTGAGCCCGCATACACCAACAGAATGAAACAATTGGATCATGGAGAACTGGTACAACTGCGAGAACAGAGAAAATATAGAATAACTATAGGCTACAAAGAACCAGAGTTGGACAGCACTACTCCGACTGGTCGCACACGAATGCCGATGTTCCGCAAGGGACTAAGCTTGGACCACTGCCGTTCCTCATAATGATTAATGATCTGAGACCATCTCCTGAACTCGTCAAGTATGTTGATGACATCACGCTATGGGAAGTGCTGTCCAAACACACTCGTTTCAGTCTTCAACCTATTGTTGGCAAGTGTGAAGCCTGGACGAACGAAAATAACATGAAATTGAACGCGCTTAAAACATATGTTTCTCTTCCCATACCGCCACCCACGATCTAATTGTTATTAATGGCGAAGCAGCTGATTCAGTTGACCATGCCAAGCTGTTGGGTGTAACGATCTCAAAAGACCTAAAGTGGAACCTGCATGTTGACAATATTTGCAAGAAAGCATACAAGAAACTGTATGCGCTACGTCTGCTGAAACGAAACGCCCTCCCCATACATGTCCTGTTATCTGTGTACAAAACGTGTATTCGCCCTGTGCTTGAGTATGCTTGCGAGGTCTGGCACTCTGCCATCCCAGCATATCTAAGTGACCAGATCGAGTCCATCCAGAAGCGTGCCCTGAAAATCCTCTTCCCTGAGCTGAGCTACATTGATGCCATAAACTCCGCCAATTTGCCAACCTTGAGCAAACGGCGCAGTGCCTTGAGTGAGCGCCTCTTTCCCCATCACAAGATTAATTGTTTGGTCCCAGCGCTGAAACATTGCAAGTACAACCTCCGGCACGCACAACCGTTTGTGCTCCCCCAGTGCCGCACCGAGCGTTTCCGCCAAAGTTTTATCCTCTATGCCGCAAGAGTATAATCTCTAATATGACTATCTCTTAATACCTTATCTCCCTTATTGTATTTTAGAATTTTTTTTACCAAATCACTTTTCTTTATGATCTATTGTAAATAGCTTTTTAAATTTTTGCCCTAATGTGTTTTATCCATTGTAATTCAGTGTTTTTACTGCAAAAATGGAATTTAATAAAATGATTATTATTTTTTAACAGGGGAACAGAAGAAGATAATGACATTCAATAGGGGACAGATAGAAAGGGAGAACCGCGAAGAGAGTAACGGAAAGAGCTTGCTTTGATATTTCAATAAAGAGCAAGCACAGCAACAGCAGCACACTTTATTACCATATATAGAACAATTAAGTGATTTACAAATTGAATAAAAAGACAGTATATTCAGGTGAAGGTTACTCAGAAATAACTAAAAAGCTAATCGAGCTGAGTAACTACAAGTACTATTTTATAAATGAAAAGAGAAAAATAAAATAAAATGACAACACTAGAATTGACTTGAATTGTACCAGATGAAGACTCTAATAATAATAATTTAATATTTATATTGCGCAAAATACATATAGATACGATCTAATGCGCACTACAAATTTTAAAAAAACCCTTAACAGTATAAACTTCATCCCCACAGAAATAATTTACAACAATTAGGCTAATACAATACAATAATATAGATATAGTATAATTAATTTTTAAATCTAATTTACTAATTATATTTATACGATTGAAAAATATTTAACTTTACTTTTGTTTTGAACGATTTGTGGGAGAGATGTTAAAGACAAATCATGCACACACACACGCACACGCACACGCACACGCGCACGCGCACGCGCACGCGCACACGCACACGCACACGCACACGCACACGCACACGCACACGCACACGCACACGCACACGCACACGCACACGCACGGATAGAGTAAAACAGAGAAAGAGACACACACCTTCCATATTTCACAGATATATATATATATATAAAATGATCTGCACGGTACTTTCTGGTAGCCGAGAAAATAGGAATTTGTTTGACAACACATGTCATGGATCATCTTTTCTTACAAATTGCATAGAGTATGCTCGAACTGAGTGGGTTAACGTTAACCCACGGTCAAAATTTTAACCCATGATTGGGTTTGCATCCTTATACTGAGACTGATTTGGGCTACCATGTCGGGTTTACTTAACTGGGTTTCTGAGGAATGTTTCAATAATTCCGACCAATAATACTTATAAACACCGGGGTCCTAAACTAAAGTTAACCACCTTTCAAGCAACCTGGGCCTGTTCACCGTCTCCTTCACGAAAATAGAAGGTGTAAAGCACAAATCTTGGGTTTTGTAGGTCTTATAGACAAGGTGAACGTGGAACTAAAACATATACCGTTATTAGATTTCCTAGCTATTTCCTTCAAAGCGAAGGTGTATACTTCCTATACTTTGCACTCCTTACACCCATGACGACCGCGACGACGACGACGATCGACGACGATGATGATGATGATGATGATGACGACGACGACGACGACGACGACACTGACCACAGCAAAGAGCAATCTAATGATGCTACTATTTTAAAATAGACAAATCAATCAATCATTTCTTTATGCGATTATAAATTAGCTGACGACGTAGACTTTAGTTGGGTGGGTAATATTCTTTTCAAGAACAAAACCCATACTGCTGACCTATTATACGTACCATCATTCAAAATCCTTAAAACATTTTGCAGGAAGTAAAAATATGATATACGATTTCCCCCTTCCACGTGTGCGCATGTCAATCGCCCCAGGTTTCTGTCGTTAATATTGTTACTGTTCATTCTGGCTTTTTGAGTTCACCGCGAGTTCACCTGAGTCGCTTAAGAATATTTGTTCTACTTGTTGGAGTTATTCGCACACTGTTTTCTGGTCAAAAACATTTTTGAAGTTGGTTATCGATTATGCGAAAATGAAAATGCTGTCTTGTTGTGAGGGTAGTTAGTACTTACTATTCAAAGTTCAGCCTTGAGATTAACAACCAACAATATCAGTTTAAAGCAACTGAGAAACGGCAGCAAGGCGTCGGTTTGAAAACAGACTTTTCTCAAGGAATGGCAATATTGAAAGCGATGTGGTTATTACTCTTGTCTCTCCTGTTAGTTCTATTGCAGGCAACAGCGGAGAATTCACATGGTGGCAATAGAAATCATAAGAGCAAGCAAGACAAGGAAGTTCTCTTAGGCATTCTGTTGCCAATGACAGGCTACTGGCCCATTGGTAAAACCTCCGCGTCCGCCATTACTATTGCGGTAGATCGAATCAACAATGACTCCACCCTGCTACCTCATCATTTCTTGAAATTTCTCTGGAACGATTCTCAATGTCTGGCTGCCGAAGGTCTAAACCAAGCCGTCGAGTTTAAGCTGGCCAATGTGGACGCTATTATCGGTGATGGTTGTGATATTATCTGCGACCCAGCGGCAATGTTAGCGGCCTCATGGAATTTGCCAATGATCTCCTGGGGATGTGAGTCGAGTCTCCTGTCAGAAAAGACTCTCTTCCCAACTTTTGTTCGTACCGTAGGGTCTTTCTCCAAGATGGGAGATTTGTTTTTCTCCGTGTTTCAATATTTTGGTTGGAATCAGATTGGAATTCTGGCGTCTACAGAAGGTATCTGGCAGTTGGCCATGACGAACCTCCGTAAGACGTTCTTGGAAAACAACATCCAGATCAGATACCTCCAAACTTTAAGCCCGGGCAGCGCTCTGACGACAGAACGAGATGAATACTTAAGCTTATTGGAACTTGGAGTGCAACAGTGTAGAAGTAAGTCTATCTTTGAAGTGAATAGACATTGCATTTTGCGCTATCTAAATGGAGAATAATTATGAATAGAAACTCTTGAGTTTTATTGAAATTTTTTCCACTTTCCAATTCAACAAATAGAAATTCTTTTTGTAGATACCAACTCTTGAATTATAACTAAACTTGAGTTCTATTGAAATGCCAGATATGTGTTCCAGCAGTCAATTAATTAGAATCGGTGTATCTTACATTTTAATTTATTTTAAGGCCGGCAAAGATTTCCGAAAACCAAGAAAGCTTGAATTCGAGATAATTTGACTTATACATTTTGCGTTTTGAAATTCCAAATTACCGGCGCGGGAGCTCGTAGCAAAAATTCGAGGAGTTTTCGTTTTACTCTCTGCGGTATATTATCATCATGATTGCCCCATTCTAGTTTTTAAGGTTCTCCGCAGAGGATGTTAGGATTAGGGTTATATAGGGCTATTCATGGCATATGTCAGTAATGATGTAGGACATGACATGTGAGATAGGAGGTAGATGTCCTAATAGTAATGCCAATACAATGCACTTTCTACTCTAATGCAAAATCTACCAAATGTGAGTTGATTGCATAGGAACTATATCAGTGAAATTTCCTTCTGATACAACTACTGCAAATACAGTAATTTAACTGAAAGAGAGAACTGAACTGATACTGACATATTTTAGTAACACATTGAGAATTAGGCTGAATTAGGCACACCAGTGAAAGAGTTTTGAAGTATTTTAAAACAATTCGCATGTAATAATTTAGGATCAGATTTGCCTCATTTGATAAGTCAGTCATTTCTGGCGGTCTATGATGTTGTCCGGCACATCTTTATTGGCGTGTGATACCATCTCCTTATGCCATAAACCCAAACACGCAATACGCGAACGGGGTTCAAGACAACTCATTTTGGCAAAAAGATCATTGGTGCTTGCACCGACCGGGATACCGACATACTAACCTGTCAATGTGTATTACCTTTATTTCATAAGCAAAAATTGCAAGGCTGATTGAACGGCTTTTTAAAAAGTATTCATTGCGTTGGTCGATATTTTGGCTCGTCAGTACGAATGTTCATCAGGGGCAAAAGATTACAATGACTGTGTATTAACGGTAAATATAAACGGAAGGTGCACTTTCAAAATAACGAAAAGGTACAGAAATAATACTAATTGACCACCCCCAAGTATTGGGGGTGATAATAATTTTGGAAGAATTTTCGAATTACGTATGTACACATATATATGGAAATGGAAGGCGAGGCGGCCTATCCTTATCACTCTCTGAAGCACTGCTACTTTCCTTTCAGTCTGCAGCCACAGATGAAAACTTACATATTAGATAATGCACAATCACTGTAGCAATATCGTACAATAGGTATTGTATTATATTGTTGTTCAACTGTAGCTTAAGCCATCGGGGGTTTCTTCTAGAAGCTTAAAGCACTAATACAGCATTAGCTTCTGTTTAACAAAAACAGTCACGAAATGAATACGAACGCGTGACTGACTTTATACGTGCCTCCCGTGATTGCACAAGCGGAAGAAGTTATATTATGTCACTGGACTCTGTGGCACTACTGAGTAGTGGAAATTAATTTATAGCAGTTGATCAGCAATGAAGGAACACGCGACTATCTAATCATGGCGGATTGTGTTCGTTCTAATTTCCGGGTTGTGATCGTTTGCAGTATTATGCTGTATCTTGTCAAAGGTAAGTCTTGTGTCATGATATCGATTGTTATTGTTCGAATAGACGAATAAACATGATTAAATCACGACGAAACGACTACAGTAGATTTTCTGGTTTGTAAACAGAATCTTGAAGAACAGAAGATTGGTTCATATATATAGTCATTTACTGAACATATACCACTCATCTGCAGTCATGTTGTTTCCTTGTCAGAAGTAAACCTAGCCAGTAGACCAGTTCTGTTAATTACTCCTGATTTACTGTTGGTAAACATCTCGAAGCTATTATTTCGACGTATGCAAACCGAACAATTGTCTAGTCGTGTCGATTTATAAAAGTGACTTAATTTCCTGATGCCGATCATTGTTAGCTTTACAATATATATTTTGTTCATTGTAAATAGTAATAAAGGTGATAATGGGAGAATAAATTGAGGCTTTAAAGCATCGTATCACTCAGAGAAATACGTATGATACATAGTTTCGTTATCAAACTAGGCTATTGCATTTAACACGAACAATGAACATTTCACTCCGGCAGACAAAGATTTTAAATGTTTAGCTTCTTCTTATGTATATTGCCGTGTATGTGTTCTAACAACGTCTGTTACGTGTTCCTGTTTTGCTGAGAAAGCGAAAGCCCACTAATATTAGGATGTCAGTCTACTTGGCGTTGATATCTGCACGTGGCAAATGGAACCCAAATTCAAAGAATATTCGCGTGACATTTAGCGCAGTTGACTTTATGATTTTAAAATAGTCTGACCTAATTACCATATTAAACTATTATCAATTTCTTTGCCAATAATCAGTTTATCAGTCACCAATTAGAATTTTTAATCTGTTAACCTTTTGGCTAGATAGTCACAACTACGCAGATCAGCACAAGTGCAATATTAAATGTATAGAAATCCGCAAAGGACAAGGTATACTGATAAAATAATAATAGTTTTAAATAACATTCAGTGCTTTGTCAGACCTGGCGCCAAACTCCGGTTTCTGTAGCATGTGTTGATAACCCATAAGATGGCCTGACGCGCTGCATACAAATCGTTTAATATTGCTGGAAGCTTTAAATTAGCGTAGAGAATCGCAAAACACTAAAATGACGATTTATAATAATAACAACAACAACAACAACAATAATAATAATAATAATAATAATAATAATAAAAACGTTCTCGTCATGTCTACTGCTATAAGTCGGCATGACGAGTTATCAGTCGTCACTGACGAGTTCTAAGTCGTCATGTCCAAGAACGTTTGAACTAAGATAATGCACATAGGTTAAGGTTTGTTATTAACATTTTTAACAATTTTATCTTATAGTTATACCACGACCCCACAAGCTATGAAGCTTAAACCACAATCGTGATTAAAAACGGCCATCTCTCTCTCTATTTATCTATCTATCTATGACGAGTTATAAGTCCTCACGACCAGTTATACTTATAAGCTGAGATTAAATTTCTCGTCACAAATCATTCGAAAAAGCCTTGTTATTTCAGGGTAAAAATAGTCACGTTGTTAGCAAAAAATATCACATTTTTTATATGGCCTTTATAGACTACCGTAGATACGGGACAAAATGCTTCAATATGAAAAGATCAGACAATCTTAAAAAAATAATAATGAAAGGGTAGTCAGCAACCGTAATATCCAAAATCAATGCGCAGAAAAATCAGAGATTTAGAACGTTGTTCACCACTTTTAAATGTGCTGCCTGAATAGTGGGGAAGATGAAATGAAAGGGGGTACGTATCAATTTGACTTTTAAAATTCACTTGAAATGTTTTAGGGGATTGTGGTGCTATTACCGTTGGGATAGAAGATGTTAACAAAGTGTCTGAGAAGAAAATGACAACAAATTCAGAGTTGAGCTCTGACACGCCAGCCAAGAACGGTCGACTGAACTACGCAGCGGGTTCGTCATGGTGTGCTTCATCAAGTGACTCTACACCGTACTTACAGGTTGATCTAGGGTCAGAATACATCATTTGTGCTGTAGCTACTCAGGGGAACTCGCAAGCGGACCAGTGGGTGAAAACCTACCAAGTACAAACTTCTATGGATGGAAATATATGGAGTGATTATAAGGAGAGTAACAGGATCAGGGTACGTGATAAGTTTACAGGGGATAACCCTACATGAGTGCCGGGGGGGGGGGGGGGTGGTATTTGGACACCATATAGGTTGTCGGAGTTTTTCCTCTTGACCAGTTGTTATAATGAGTTTGCTTTGGAGCTTACGTTGCTTGACACAAACTAAATGACGTCAATTTGTTAAAACGACTGATTATTCCATAGTTTTCTTTCCAATTCAACAGACATTTCAAGGGAATTATGACCGTGATACAGTGGTGAAACAGTTCCTTTACGAAGGAGTTCAAGCTTGGTTCATTCGAGTTTTGCCCAAGACATATAACGAAGGAACCTGTCTTAGACTGGAACTCTTTGGACAGACCAAAAAAGGTAATTATTAAAGCAACGATTGTGTATATTTGGAAATAAGTACTGGTGTTATAAGTACTTTGTCTTTATTTTGAGATAGGTACCGCCGTGCCATATACAACACTGATTGTTCTATTAAATATAATAAATACGTTGAATTTTGTTTGGTGTCACAGTTGTTATTAGGTTATCGTAGCATCCTCCATTTTTCCAGCTGTTTCTAAAGGCTAGTTCAAACTGGAACACCATCATGGTACAACACCACCCACAGGCAGCCCAAGCTCTCGATAATAAATACGAGTGATTTTAAAATTATGGAGAAAAATATTGTGGTTTTATAAGACTTTGTATGGAGAAAAATATCGTTTTCGAGAAATCGTTGAAAATTCATACAAATGGCACAAATAAAGGTTCCTTACCTCAGTTGTGTCTTGTCTGTGTGTTCCTTGCGCATTTTGAGGCCATTGCGAGCGATTTAGGGAAGATTTTGAGGTCGGAGTTCCCCCCGGTAAAGAAGAACTGAAGGCGGGAGACTCAATTTCAAACACATCTCACATCTCATCTCAGTTCTTCTTTACCGGGGGAACTCCGACCTCAAAATTTTCCCTAAATCGCTCGCAATGGCCTCAAAATGCGCAAGGAACACACAGACAAGACACAACTGAGGTAAGGACCTTTATTTGTGCCATTTGTATGAATTTTCAACGATTTCTCGAAAACGATGTCTACCCAATCACTCGCATCAAGAGCTAACCCGAGGGCTGCCTGTGGAGCAAGGGTCTGGGAGCGAACATGTGAACTTCACATGCTAATAGCCAAATTTGGAGGTGAAGTTCCATATATGGACAGTGTCCCAGAGTCTTGGCCTCCTCCGGCAGGTCATGTAAATATTAGCGGCCATGCAGGAGTATCAACTTGTTGGGTTGTAATTCTGGTCAGCTTTGGGCTTCAGTTAGTGCAGTTTGTTGTTGTTTATCGACAATATGGCTGACTATAGTGGAAGTCGTGAACGTTTGAGCAAAATGTTACTGAATTTTTTTCCTGTGGCGCGATGTCAGCCGTTGATCATAGATGTAAGCACTAAGTGCCGTCACTTCTCGATCAAACACTGAAACAGACATGAAGAAGAAATCTCATGTTCATATTTTATATATGCAGCTTTAAAACCCTGATTTCACTTGTCTTTCAGTATTCAGTGAAGCCTGCAGATCCGAGGAAGTTAAAACGAGTTTTTAGTAAGGTAAGCAACTGTCTATTTTACCCTGACTTGACCAAATATTGTTTATAGTGATTTATACTGTGTCGTGGGTTTTCACTTTTTGTCTACTCGTCGACAGTCTGATCATCAACAAATATATAACTATAAGGTATAAAGTTCTATTAATTTGTGCGATGTTATGTTTATCCGTAATTCCTGGTAATTATATGTAATAAGGTATTTGAATTAATCTTTCAAAATATATTTAATAATGTGACTGAAGAGCCCTCTAAAAGTCGTTTAGTGTACCGTATTGTTGTATTGTTTTGATGAAGATTGTTGTGCGTGACTAATGTCTGCTTTTGATACTGTGCTGTGTGTGTAACACATGCAAGCTCCGATTTGATGGACACAAAACTTTGTATGATAATTCAGGTCACTTTTGTACAATGCTAGGAAATTGCTGAAAATGCATATTATATGTACATGCCTACACTTTCAGTTCTTGCCATTTAAGGAGAGTGATTGCTCTTGCACCGCCATCACTCACTTTGATTCACATCGAAGAGAGTGAAAGAATGCTCACTTGATCTCCTAAAATCACTCACCTCAGCAACACATATATTTTAACTGCCACAATGGTTCACTCACCTAAAATGTCTTAAGTGAACTTTTTACTACTCACCCGTGGCTTTCAAATGGCAAGCGCTGTACTTTGTCAGAGCAAATTAAAGTACTTTTGATAACTGTATGTATCTGCTTGGGATCCTAAGCATACATCATTACATGTACTGATGTAGCAGGTCAAGGCCAGTTCAAGTGGTTCCAACACGTTGCTCCAACACCATCCAACATGTTGGTCCAACACCATCTAACATTGTTGAATGCAACATGTTGGATCCGTTTGAACATGTTGGATCAAATTTGGTTTGGTTCAAACTTTCCATCCAACATCGTCTTAAATTTTCTTCTTGTGCACCTGCATGTTTGATTCATCATTAGACTGCACCATATTTGTGATAAATGTGGTGAGGGTGCATGCTTAATGGAAAAAGGTCAATGTCTTTAGCAAGTATGTTACTGTATGTTACTGTAGATTTGTTTGTACAACTTCCAACCAACCAGTGTTGCATCTGTTTCAATGGGTCTTCAGAGCATATCCTTCTCAAGGGACCATTTAGCATTATTTTGGTTGTAGAGGGGAGGCACACCCACTGAATTGTCTCCTCTGTAGGTAAAAATTGAAGTCTTATTTTTTTTGAAGGAAGGAATGTTCTGTCTGTTTTGTCTTTTGCTATCATTTTGTTTTCTGTACTTAGTGAAACTGTGGTCAAAAATGAAGCATTAGGTTGTACAATGCACTGATACCTGTGTCTGGAAAAAAAAGTGGGCCCTCTGTCTGGTGTATGTGCGTTGTCCTTCTCCCTTAGTGATAAAAAATACTTGCAGCTTCCATACATGTACATGCATACACGTACAAACATGTACAGCTTGTCTGGCCTGCAATCAATCTCCCATCTATTCAAATGGTGCTCTCTTGCTCTGATGAAGGGCTATTACTATTTACATGTACCTGTACTCTATGGTGAATAACATATCTATAGCTGATTAACTTTGTGTACTATGATTAACCGTATTGACCTCTTTCTCTCGAGCGGCTGTTATTTGTTTAATTTTTATGTTTTTACATACCTTCACTTGCCCCAAATGATCAACAAAGCCATATAATATAATACACTGTAAATATCTTATTAGTTTCATTTGCTCCATCCATATGGTAAGTTATGGATGCTGGTATTTTCCTTCCTGTTTTAATGGCCTGCATGCTTCGTGCTTGGTCCATAAAAGGAAAGAAAAAAAGCTCAGTCCATAACTTATCATACAGACCACTCACTTGGGCAATACGAGGTATATATCAACACTGTTTGATTATTTCTCACATTCAGAACTGGCTCTTTATTGCAGTCTATACTTCACACTACACTCTTCCTAAACACATGATGCTCTCAAACTTGGTTCAAAATAGATTCAGTGTTCTGAATCTCGATTGTTTTAAGCTATTATACATTGTCAAATAAGGTTTAGAGGTATTGGGGGTAAAATACAGGTATTTGAATGTTAATAAATTATTAAAGAATCAAAATGACCCACAAGGGAAAACAAATGTTATTACTCCAAGTTAGTGGATGGTTCAAGTTATTGATAATTACAGTTTCTTCAGGGCAATATTGTCGCAGTAAATGTACTGTACATGTATAAAGCAGACCCAGAGGAAATTGAATTTAGTTCAAAGTAGCACAAAGTTTGAGTAAATCCTGGTGCACACAAGAGGAAATGGCTGAGCAAATTGCCTTGTGAGACAGAGAGCTTAGCTGTTTCCTCTCATATGCAGCAAAGATTTCATGAGAATTTTGCCTCGTGAGGCCGTGAGACAAATGTCTATCATGTTTGATATTTGTGAAACGGCCTCATGAGGTGAAATTCTCATAGAAAATTTGCTGCACACAAGAGGAAACAGCTGAACTCTCTGCATCACAAGGCAATTTGATCAGCCATTTCCTCTCGTGTGCTTAGTAAAGCCCGGTTCACACTAGTGATGGAAGCAGAAGTGGAGACCGAAGTGCAGATGGAAGAGCCTTCTGTTCTAGTGTGAACCAGGAAAACAGAGACGGAAGCACAAACAGAAGCTCGATGGAAGCGGAGATGGAAAGAATGGAATGTTCCTAGTTTTTCTTCCGTCGCCTCTTCTGCTTCCGTTGTGCTTCCGTCACTTATGTTGAAGTGTGAACCAGAACAACGGAAGCGGAGATGGAAACGGAAAAATGAACCAATCATAAAACTCTTTTCCAGCCCCTGCACCGTCTCCAGCCATTTTGAAATTGAGCACAACAGCGCGCAAGCGTGGCTATGGGAATAAAAAGTAAGGCTTCCACTTTTGTTTCCGTCCTGTTGGTTCACACTTGGACAGAAATCCTTACACTTCCGTCTCCGTTCTTTCGCTAGTGTGAACCAGGCGTAAGACAAGAGGCTGCTGCGCATAGCCTGTAGTCGTGCCGCGTAGATAGAGCCCTAAGTACTTGGATGGGTGACCAGCTCGGACTACCTCGGTGCCACAAAATATTTTTTCCATACATATTTCTTTTTTCTTCCTTTTTTTAGTTAGAACGTATTCGCAATATTATTTGTAGAAAGAAAAGTCTTGAGAACAAAATTAGGACCGATAAAATTGATGTAAATTGCCATACCATACAATGACCTTGCGAAATGTAAAACCCATCCGCCTTCCGCAATGCAAAACAGAACGTTTTAGAAAATCTTTTATTGTCTCAGAGGCAAAGCGTTACAACAGCAAC
>JANVCJ010107938.1:0-17141 GCA_026413505.1 Epizoanthus ramosus
CCATTTTCCCACCAGAGATGGCTCATCTCTTCATCAGGACCCTTTTCGTTTCTTTGTTTTAATAATAATGAAACCGCTGTAAGTGCTGGTGTGGCTAGTGAGGTTTGTTTTTGCTAGGAGAGTTCTTCTGTCCAACTTCTATATCCATTTTCCCACCAGACATGGCTCCTCTTTTCATCAGGACCTTTTTGGTTTCTTTGTTTTAATAATAATGAAACCGCTGTAAGTGCTGGTGTCGCCAGCGAGGTTTGTTTTTGCTAGGAGAGTTCTTCTGTCCAATTTCTATATCCATTTTCCCACCAGACATGGCTCCTCTCTTTATCAGGACCCTTTTGGTTTCTTTGTTTTAATAATAATGAAACCGCTGTAAGTGCTGGTGTGGCCAGCGAGGTTTGTTTTTTCTAGGAGAATAAGCTTTGATGCCAAATAATTCTTCACTTGAAATGGATTTTCAGTTGACTTACGTTTTCGTGATCCCAATAATAGCAAGGTCGCATAACTCGAACTAGGTCCTTTTTGCAAAAAACAAGAGACGCGTCCAAATGCGAATTCTTGTCCTCGTAGCAGAAACGAGTTTCTCTTCACGAATTCACGTTAGACGGGGAACTCGTCTGATGATAAACCTGTCTTGACGAGTTTTCCATCCTATAATGTGAAAACGGCTAACATCTCCACGCGTCTTTACAATAATTCGACGTGGTTTTGTAACGAGTACAACAATACAAGACAGAAAACGCTTGCAGTTTTCACTTACCATAAAAATTGCAACAGCAATGTTAACGTTGGGATTTTCTTGCCAGATGCCCCTGATATCAGCCGAAGCTCTACTAGGCTAAGGTAGTCACCGTCTTGTCAATTAACAGAACGCAACAGCAGCTCCGACTTTTCGCTCCCACACTGCATGACACCAAGTATGATGCAACTTTCTTAATATTCTGAAATTTCATATTGAGTCCTGGTTGGGAAAACTCCCTCTGTATATTGAGATCATACATGGACCGTATGGCGGCAGCCTGCGGCGCCTTCAGTGATTTCGGTTCGATCTCTGATTCTGTAATGCGCATTTGAACATATTTCATGGAAAAAGTGCGCAATATAACTGCAATACCATTACCACCACCATTTTACCATTACCATTACTATTAGTATTACCATTACCATTACTATTAGTATTACCATCACCATCACCATCACCATTTTATCACTTTACCATTACCGTTACGGTTGCCATTGCTATTGCCCTTGCCCTTGCCATTGCCATTACCATTACCATTACCATTACTATTACCATCACCATCACCATCACCATCACCATCACCATTTTATCACTTTACCATTACCGTTACGGTTGCCCTTGCCCTTGCCCTTGCCCTTGCCCTTGCCATTATTATTACCATTACCATTACCATTACTATTACCATCACCATCACTATCACCATTTTATCACTTTACCATTACCGTTACGATTGCCATTGCCCTTGCCCTTGCCCTTGCCATTGCCATTATTATTACCATTACCATTACCATTACTATTACCATCACCACACCATTTTATCACTTTACCATTACCGTTACGGTTGCCCTTGCCCTTGCCCTTGCCCTTGCCCTTGCCATTGCCATTGCCATTGCCATTACCAAAGTTGTCTCGATTGATGAAGTTGCGCTGTAAAAGATGTATACTCTGTTCTAGAATTTCTCTGCCTTGATCTGTTTCAGTCTCCCGTGATGATCGTGCATTATGTTGATGATGGTAATTCATCTTAAACTGGACCATCTTAGGATATGCGCATGCATACACTGGATGCCAGAAAATACAGCTATTTCCGTCATAAAGAGTTGACATTGTGCACTAGTGAATACCACGACCAAACAAATAGAGGATATTACACGGTAGCGAGAAGATATGGATTTTATCTTCGAGTGACAAGAGACAATCTAAAATTATATTTGTTGATATTTTTCAATATTTTCTAAAAGAACCCATGTAGTATGTGGTAAACAGTAACTTGGCAGTATAGTAACAGTTTTTTCCCATTATCCATGAAAACACAATCAGTTCTTACTCATTCTCAGCGCGGGGTATAGTCTTAGGATATTATTACTATTTTTTCATTCTTAACGTTCTAATTAAAAGGTTCTTACAACACTTAAACAAAAAAGCGCGTGTATTAAACGCTTGGCAGCCCGCTTAGCAGTCACACACTTATCAAACTGTTTTTATCTTCCGACTAAATAACTATTCTAAAACAGCGATTTTATGTACAATTGTTATGCGGTAGAATGAGTATAATTCGTTCCTCGCACGCAACGCTTTGAAAACGCTAATACATGCAGTGCGTGACACGTCACTACTCGTTTTGTGACTGACATGGCGGACAATGTTTTATTTATATATTGCCACTTCAAAATTAACAATTTGTTTTCCAGACAATAATGAAAAAGTGTGATGAAAGCGGGCTTAGCTCAGTATTTATGGTAATATCTCGGGTGAATGGTCGGTCGTACTTGAAGATAGCGTGAACTGAATGTCGATCTTGACTGCGCAGTTAAGGCAGTTAAGGCTTTCTTGGCTTGGTTTGCCACCTTTACATATATACTGAAACGAATAGAAATTGTTCATTCATGAGATTGTGTAAACTTTTTATATAACTCAAGTCGTTGATGCAGACCTTTTTCAAATGTTTACAAGAATTTATGTAAAAGCGTGTCAGTTTTGAATGAAAAAAATATGCCACAAAATGTGGCAAATTGATATATTTTTATCCATGCAAAGCAGCCTGATTGACGTAATATTGATCTCATCTTTCTTAAATCTTAAAAGGAGAGATTTGAGAAAGAAACAATGGAGATCACAAGATCTTTTTTCGGAACTTTTTCAGTTATTTTTCGAATACAATAATATAATTAATAAAAGAAACGGGCCTTCTGAACTACCCATAGCAGAAGGGAAATAGTAAATACATATCTTCATTCGTTTTTGAAAAGACGTGCGTGTTACCAGAAACGTGACTGAGCAGACACAACTCAGTTACGGTTCCAATTTAATTGATCGAGGGATTAAAAGTTTTTTCGAAGGACACAGGCCCAATATAACGTTGGCTTTGTTCGGTACGTTGCTTTGGGAAAGTGGACTGGAACGAGCTAACTGCACGTGATCATCAGTCAGGGAATCATATCATTGTCTGAGCAACTCAAAACATTGCGATCATGCGAAGCGAAAAACTCTAGATTTTAACACTTGAAAACAATCTTGATTTTGTATTTATTCTCGTTTTCGATGTCAATATACGCCATCCCATACGATGAATAAGATTTCGTTAGTCTTGTCTGGTTAATCTTGCTGTTAAAACCATACGTGGGAGTAATTTTTGTGGCGTAATTTTTTTCGCAGTGTTCGACAAGGTCGTTCCGTGTCGCCATGCGCTATCAGTTCCGGTTTCTCGACCGCGCGGGACTAGATACGAATATAGATGACATCAAATTAGCGATTACGTGCAAACGAGGCTAGATTTGCACAGGAGCGAGGCTACAATATCGAGACTGGACATGCAAGCGAGGCTGGCCATTGTTCTCTTGTTTACCCCCAGCAGTGTTGTCATAAATTAAAATATTCATGGCGGTACCGCGGCCGCAATGCATTGCGAGTTGGGGTTGGGCCCCCCCGCGCTGTGAGCCATCGCTTGTTGAGTTTCACGGCATTGACACAGCGACATTTCGGAACGTTTTTTTGCTTTAAGTTTTCCATTCGAATTGAAGCTGTACGATTGGGGTAAACTGCAGTAAACAGGATCCATTGGATTGCTTGATCTTCCAAGAAGATACGGAGAGCGGAGAAGCACCGCTGTATTGCCGTTTTGTGCCATTCGTGTGTCATAATGTCGCTCTGAGGACGACAATGGTGAGCGGCCATGATTTTTGTTTTTGCTTTTGCTCAAAAGTGTTACTACGACATTGGATTTTCTTTTTTATATGTTATAAGCCGTTGATATTGTCAAATTGTAACCCAATCGATTGGATTTGCTTCCAGGAAATGTTGCTGGTGCGCCAGTTTTCTGGCAATGACTATGTATGATCAACAAGTCGTTTTCGCGTAGTGGGTTTTTGTATTGTAGTAGTAATGGCCGAGCAACTGGTGGAAGGCCCACCGAATAAACGGCAAAAGTTGGGAACTCCTGACACCCCAACCGACAATGCAGGTAACTTACGATTATATTTCACTGTTATATACTAACAAAATCGTTCGTTTGATTCTATGATATATTTTCCTGTTTCTTTGCAATAAGTTTATTGAATAAGCAAGTCGCTTATTTAAAATTCTCTTTCCCTTTAAAAGAGTTCATTTGGAAACTTTTGGACGAGCTGGAAGCGGAGTTACCGGAGGAACTCATTGGACCCAGTTCGATCCCTACCTCGGAGGGGTTAACGAACGGAGAGGCAAATGATGTACCTAGCGGAGGTGCAGATCTGCAACAGCTACTGCAATCGAACACATCGACGCTGTCAAACAGTGCGAATAGTACACTGAACACAAACACTGTCACGACGACGAGTAGTTCAAGCCCGAACAGCCCAGCGCTGACGACTCTAACTACGGTCAATAGTCCATTGGTTAGTACCCCGGTATCTTCTCCTCCGCAAATGCCCGTGAGTACTACGGGAACACCAACCCCAGCTACTCCTCTAACATCGTCTGGCGAATTGCATCTCTCTTCAATGGGGCACAGTTCTGCTCCCCTTCCATCGTCCATGTCGCCGATGAATTCAGGTCTGCAAAGTCAGACACAGTATAACAATAATTTTACATCGGTGCAGCAGTATAGTTCACCACAAATGAACATGATGGCAAATACCAGTCCAGTTATGGCAACTGCAAATGGACCAGGATCTGTTCCAGGGGGAAGCCCGATGAATATGAGTGCACTTTCGCGGCAAGGACCAGGGCCTGTGTATAGTCGATCTGTGAACATGAACTTGAGCAATCCAGGATTAAATACATTTGGTAATAACATGGCAGTCAGTAGCCTGCCAGGAAACTCAATGGCCCAAATGCCACAAGAACAACCACAAGTGGCTCAGGTCAAACTAGAACAGAATTTTATGACCCACCATGGTATAAATGGAACTCCAGAACCGCCAACACGTCAGCTTTCATCTGGTCAGGTAGGGAAAATTACCAGACAGAAAAAATTCGTTTTTGTTTATTTTAATTTTTGTATTCATTGTAATAACTTTTTGTGCGTTGTTCATATTGAAGTGGTTGTTTTGTGCATCAGAATGTGGCAACAAAAAACCAAACATGAGGAAAGTGCACATGTACCATTTTGCATTCCTACACTTAACACTAGTTATGGCTGGCAGAGTTGTAGTAAACTTGGCTAAAATAGTGAACAAGCCATTTTTAAGTATTGAGCAGACTGCAACTTGTTGTAATCTTGTGTATACAAACTGGACAGAGGTTAGTCTGCATTAGTCTTAGATCTTAAATTTGAATTATAAAAGTAATATTTTGGCAACTTCATCTCAGAGTAGTGATTAGTTTAAAACTATTTTTTTTAATATTGGTAGGTGAGTAAATGGTAACATTTTTATTTTTTTAATGACCTGTAATTTTAGTGCAAGTGTAATATTATCTATATGTGTGTTTTGTGTAGAACTTAGTGTAACAAAATTTAAAAAAAATCATCTTATGCTACAGGTAAGTGATTGTACAGATTTATTTTATGTTCATTGTTGATTTTATAGCTATCGTGAATCAATGTGGAAGCAACTACAAGAAATAAAGAGTACATACTGAACTCATTTCTTTGATAATTCTTGATGTACTTTTTCTACTACCATTTCCATAATTGTGGCGTATTTTCCCCAGTACCATGGTTAGATTGTATGTTGTGTCATTTGATGTAGTTATATATATACATAAATCTACATTGACCTATATACAATAAGGTTAAGAAAACTTTTCGAAAAGAAACTAACTTTTTGTCAGTTTTTTATTTTTGTTCATGTTGTTGTTTACTGTTGGTTTTGTTCATAATACAGTAACAGTCACTTGCTTAGTTTCCAGATGTGTATGTTAAAACTTTTTGGGAAAGAGCATGTGAGATTTGTTTTTCTGCAGAGCAGATTCCTTTACATAATTTCAGTTGTTTTAAACACAACAAACTGTGAAGCTGTGTAAAATGTTGAGTTTCTATGTTTGATTTCTGCCAATTACTGTGTGAAAAATGTCAGTGGTCGATATGAAGCATTATTTGTTGGTGTTTAGCTGAGCCTGTGAGCCACAGTTGGTAAGTTTGAAGTTTTGTTATGACGGCATGAATCACAGGTTTATAGTTTATCAACATCTATTTTCTCCTTATCAGGTCAAAACTAAGTACTTCAGTAGTGAGTATAAAATAAATTATTAGAAACAGTGAATTTTTCTAATAAAATGCCAAATTCTCCTAACCAGTCTACCAATAAATACATCAGACTAGTAAGGAGAATTTAACAACACATCGTACTTTTGCACAAAGTGAACCAGCCATGTCTTACTACTGGTTGCCTTACAAAGTAAGTTTGATATCTTCAAAAATTTTTTTTTGAGACATTGCTTACTTTGTACAAAATTGTTAATATTAAGTTGTCCAATAGGCCCTTTTGCCAAAATTGTCCAAAATGGCAGTGGTTACACTGGGGCAGCCTTGGGGACCTTTAGAAGAAAACAAAAGCAAATACTCGATGGAAGTGGAAACATTTGAAATATTCTTTTGTGTTGGTTTCCTGAAGTCCCAAAGCATACCTCAGTTTTATGTAAAAATTAAAGGGTTTTTTTTGATGATTTTAATTTTATTTAGCTATGCATTGAACTTTGGCCTTTTGTGCAAAAATAAGAGCAAGGTCAGGTCATAATATATGTGTGATCCTGTGGTGTAACCTGTATGAAGATTGGTCTGTGTTGGCATACAGATGAAACTGGGAAGTAGTATTTCCAGAATTACCTGGACAGCAAGAACATGACGGACAGATCCATTTGTTTTTTACCTGAATTGAACAGGGCATATGTTATGGTAACAGCATTACTAGCTACCAATCATAGCTTGATAATTATGATCATTTTTAATAGTTTGAGATAATCTCAGTCACTTAAACACATCAGCTCTTACAGTAAGCGCAAAATCCACAATGACTTCAAAACAACAAAGCTACACTATTGCTGATAACTGAAGTTTGTCTGCTTTTTCTGAACAACACGGAAATTGGGCCGTTTTGTCTCAAACTCTTGAGGGAAATGAAGAAATGTTCCAGATAATGGGAGTTTGAGAGATCCTTAAAGTGTATTTCTTTGAAGAAACAACCAATCTTAGTATTATATACCAATCGTAATATTTATCTTGCCTGAGAGTTTTTATTTTACATAGTTTTTACACTCAACACAGTGATGTTGTACTTTACAGCTGTTTGCTTACAATCAGTATAGGAAACACCACTGTTCAAGAAGAATTAATGAAAAGTACCACGAGTATTTGACGAATGTGTCACTTTCATCAAATACGGGTGGTGTTTTTCAGTAATTCCAAGAGAAAAATGGTGATGTTTCTTGTTAATTATTTTGGTGATTGTGAGAGATTTTTTAGTGCACAAAGTTCCTGGATGACGGTGCCAATTAGTGTTTTAATAGCATATGTGCTATTAAGAATTACATGTTATTAAGGAAAAATTCACAGTGTGGAGAGTAATGGAGCAACTTGGTGCAAAACATATCTGATACAAAATATATCACTTTCAATACTAAATAAGCGCAGCATTTTGCCGGCACAAGAACTGTGCCAAAACGAGCATTTTTGTGTGAACAAGAGGCCCATTTGCTATACTTTTTGTGCTACCACAAAGCATATCTTGTAGGGTGTGAAAAGAGCTTTAACAATGTTTTAAGCTTGTGTGTGAAATTGTTTTTGATTAAAATCATTTTAGAATTGAATTTTGTCAGCCACTAAACAATAAGTGTAGTTGTATGGCACATGAAAGAGGGCACAGATTGCGCATGTGGTGGTCCCATATTCTCTGTTAGCATTTTATCACAGGGCCACCATGTACTGGTAATCAATATAGCTGCCTGACTCCATTGTAATTGCAACTTTGTGTAAGATGTAGTACAATCTAGCAAAAGCAGGCAAGATTGAATTGACTAGAGTGTTTGCCCTCTAGTTGTAGAAACACAGATTAGTCATATAACCTAGTGCTTGACATTGGAGTATGTACAGCCTGCCAATTTACAGTAATGACTTTTTGTAGGCAAGTGGAACGGGATCCCAGCAACCAACTGCAGACCCAGAAAAAAGGCGTCTTATCCAGCAGCAACTTGTATTACTATTGCACGCGCACAAATGTCAACGTCGCGAGCAACAGGCGGCCAATGGAGAGATAAAGCCGTGTAACCTTCCACATTGTAGAACAATGAAGAATGTCTTAAATCACATGACCACGTGTACAGCCGGAAAGACTTGCCAAGGTAAGGCATTTGTGTGATAGGTGATGTTGGTACATTTTCAGTAAAAACCTATATATAAGGACAATCTTGAAGGACGATACATAGTATAAATACAACCTCACAGAAAATTAATATTCATCTATAAAGTCAAGTAAGGAGTAAGAAGTGGACAAGTTAGGACGACGTCGTGGTGGTCATCTTGGATTTTTGATGATGTCAGAACATCACCTTATTTGATTTGAAATTAATTGAAACAGAATTTGCATTAGGCTTGGTAGATCTCATTTTTTATGAAGAATGTTTTATTGGGGAAGAGTTACTCTTTTAACAAAGGTGTCATTTACATACATGGTTACCATGACAACCTTAATAGTTATAAATGACAGATCACATTGTTCGCAATTTTTTTTTTTTGGGAAAAAATAAGCAAGTTTCATGCTGATAGCATTCTTGCTTAGGAATACTTGTTAACAAATTGTTGTGAAATGGACGACTTGTATGAAGAATCATACCCTATATTTATTGCAAAAGCAAAGGACAATCCTGTCAAAGGGATGTTTGATGCTTACCAATAATGCCTAATATGGCGATAGGCTTCCTTCAATACGTTTCTTGATGCATTCATTGCCAGTTTCAATACTTAGTGCAGTTTTAAATGCTAAATAACAATGATGTTGACATTTCAAATCCATAAGCCCCTTTTCCAGACATTCATTTTGACGCATGTATCACACTTTAAGGAACACTAGATCAGGGGATCATATCTACTAAAAACATCAATCTGATAGTCGGATCAAATGATGTCAACCACTTCAAACTCTCAGGTTGCAAAGTAAAATGGTTGATAAAATTAGTTGATCAGTTGTTGAAATTTTTGTGCAAAACTACAAGCTTGACTATGAGAATGAATGCTGTTGTGTTTTATTCCAGCAAGAATTTGTTGTGATCATGCATCTAAACTGGATAGTTAGAGCAAAGATAACAGTTCCATGTTTTCCCCTTGTTAGTGGCTCACTGTGCATCTTCAAGGCAAATTATTTCGCACTGGAAGAACTGTATGCGTCAGGACTGCCCAGTATGTTTACCTCTGAAACATGCATCAGACAGGAGGAATCAACAAGGTTTGTATACTTCCTGATGCTGAGAAGCAATTGTTTTCCTCATATTCCCCAATCGAGTGAGCATGAAAGTTGTGTTACACAAGTTAGACGAGGGTTTTCAATTCACATTGACCATTATGTTTCGTCTGGTGAAAGTGTATGTAACTTGATGAGAATAAAAGACAGCTCAGCTCTCATGTGAGCCATCAAGAGTGCACTAGAGAGTCTTTGTGGAAATCTTGTGGAAAACTGAAATAATTTGTGATTGTTTTAAAAAAATGGCTAAAATAGTTCAGTTATTTTAGAAGATTGTTCAAAATACTCCTGGAATTCACTGCAAACAATGCATTAGTGGGGGTGTCATTCTGTAAAATGTCAAACAATCATTTCAGTTGTAAAATGTCAGTGGTGGTTGAAATGTAACATCCAGCACAGTAACTTGAATAAATTATGCATTTTGTGTTCTTATGGTTAAATATTGTATTGCAGACATTCGGAATTCCATCCTGAATGATTGTGCTAAATTGGCATCTTTCCCTGCAAAACTTGATATGCTTCCTGAAATCAGTCAGAGAACTGTTCCTCCTAAGTCAGGTAAGTTGCTTGTCGTTGCACAACTCGGGGGGTTTCAGTAGGTACAGAGAATTGTGGATTGCAGCTGCTGGGAATTATGTGTGGTGTTACTAGAACTAAAATTGTTACACAAAATATAGATTTCTATAATTTTGCAAACCTCATTTCCTTGTTATCAGAAAAACTTGCTTATTTTGTGTTTTCACATTTCATGGAATTTTTTAAAATGAAACTCCATCAAAGGTTATTGATCATCCTATAAATTAAGGTGGCACAGGGGCAGTTTTCGAACTAAATCTGCCATAGATACCTGGAATAAAATCAAATATTATGGACAAATTTTCAAGGAAATTCTTAGCAAGTTAAGGATACAACATTTTAGTTTTTACCTTGTGTGAATTTTTTCCCATTATCCCACTCCCAAATTTGAGGACTCTACATGAGTTGGTTTCTGTGGTTGTTGTTGTACTGCCAAAGTTGTTATTAGCTGAGTTGCATTGCTGGTTAAACGTAAAGGCAGCAGTGTTGTAAAAACTAAAAAAAAATTGTAATAAATATAAGTTAAGCATAAATGGCGACGGGTTTGTTTCACATCTTGAGTAATTGTTTGATAAAACAGAAACAATGCTCATAGTTTGTGAAACATGTTTACTGTTCCAATTGATTGTGAAAGCAGATTTTTTTGGTCCATGGGAATTTTATATCACCTTTGAACACAAAGATCCATTAACAAAACTTTGTGATGCACTGAACACTGAACATACTGTCATTCCCAACATAAGATATTCTTGCCAATTGATTAGTGAACATATGATTAGGACCCTGATGAGACTAGATTAGTCACAAGATTGAGACATGGGAACCACAATGTGGATAGTAATTTGCAAAGAATACCAAGCAACTTTTCCTAAACTTCTCCAAACTATGGCATTGGTTCTCTAACCACTGCAATGTAAAAGGCACATACCAACTCTTACTCTTGAAAATTTGGATGTCCCAGACACAGTTTCTCAACACCTGCTCGTGTTGCTTTCAGATATGCAACAGAACCATGCTAATATATTACAAAAATTATATGTTTTTTACTTAAAATGAACATTAGCAAACACTATCGACTAATTTGCTGTCCATTTAATAATAAGACCAGATGGCATGTTGTGACAGTAGTTCAGTATAACAGAATTTAATGAAACTCCTGAGACCAAATATGCACTCAGTTACGCTAACACTGCATTCTTGTGGTTGCAGTCCAAAGCAATGCAGGAATGCAAAGAGCCTATGCTGCGCTTGGATTAAATTATGCTGGCGGAGGGACTGCAGCTGAACTCAGATCTCAAATGGGTGAGAAAATTTCTCTCTTTTCTCAAACTTGCAATTTTTGTGTAGTGGCCAGCATGTTCTTTTTTAAGTGGGTAAGAGACTGTATCTTCCTGAAGAGGGACAAGTGGTTATTCCCTATACTTGACTAAAATTGGGCATATTGTTTGTTTTTCAGGTGTAAGACCCGAAAATTCATTAGGCTTACAAGGTACAACAATGTTCATGTAAATAGTGTAGAGTTACAGCATTCTGGCTAAGAATGAAAGTTGTACAATCATTTGGAAAAGTTGAGGGGTCAATCACCAGCACCAAAGGCATAAACATTTAGGGGGTCAGGGACATGCCCCCCCCCCCCCAAACAAACGAACAAACATTTTTTGATGAAGGTTGTAAAATGTGATGATCAACGAAATTACTTTAATTAAATTCCCATCACATTCACTTTCAATGGTAGAACTCAGTTAATACAATAACAAGTCAATTTGATTGGCTGCTTGTAACCAAAAATCTGCAGAATCTAAAGTGTATAAATTTAATTCAGTCAAGGCTTTGACTTGCCATGCTACAATCGTAATTAAACATTGAATTGTGATGACATTAAACTACAGTTGAGACTTGTGTGTGATGCTCAGTGTGATGGAACTGTAAATTCGTTATAGACTTTGTGTGTAGCTTTTTGTATGGCGACTGTACTAATATATTGTGCATGTTGTATTATTATAGGTGACAGTAAACTATTTGGGGAAGGTTCTGGGCCAGTCACAAGGTAATGGATGAACCAGAGGAAAAGATACTATGGGATTTAGAGTATAGAACTGGCCAACAAATTAATATGTACTCAGTTAAGCCTCGATCCAATAAGGATGAGGGTTTATGAGAGCTGAAACTTGCCTATGTGTGGCCTGCAGTTCCAACAGTATTAGCCTTTCTTCCTATACAGCAACCCCGCATTAAGAGCTTATTGATATAGAGTTGAACTGAGTTTATCCTTGCTGCACAATTTTGTGAAAACTAAGGTGCATACTTGTCAGGGTCCATACATTTCTGGAAGGTCCTGGATTTTTTTGTTTCCTTGAAAGTTTTTAAGAATAGTTAAAAGTCCTGGAATTTTACCTGGACTGCTGGATTCTCCTGGAAGACTCCTGGAAACTAAGTAAACCCAGAGTTTGCAAACACCCGTTTCTTTTTATCTTTCAAAAAGAGCTTGGATTGACTATTGAGAATGGTTCAGGTTCATCGAAGGCATCAGAAACAACATCAACTTCACAAGGTCACAAAATGATGTTCCAAACTGAGTATAGCAAAAGAGTTAGTTTGATTTTTATTTGAGATAATTACTTTAAAATACTCCTGGAAAACTCCTGGAAACTTGTACAAAATGCCTAGAAAATCCTGGAATTTCAAAACTTGGAATGTGTATGAACCCTGACTTGTGTCAAGCTCTTGCAAAATTAGCATTAGGTAAGGTACACTAGAGTTTGAGAGTTGAATTTTTGCGTCACTTGAATTGGGTGTACAAGCTAACGTTGTTAACTAATATTTTAAGTGCAAAAGCAGACTTTCCTTTAGAATTAGTTTATATGTCATGCAATTTCAAACTTTTTATTAGTAGATTGTGTTCTTCACAGCTTCGTGAATAATAATAACATAACTAATATGTTTTTTCCTTGTCTTAATTAGCAGCAGTTCCAATGCAAACACCGTTAGAGGGCCAAAAGATTGGCATCAGCATGTTACACCAGATCTTCGAAATCATCTTGTACATAAATTGTGAGTAGCAGTTGTTATTACTGTGTAGTGATCAAAAATAATTTTGGAGTACCATTTTCCAAATCTGTGGCTATTGCTAAGATTCTGTCTTTGAACTTTGATTGTTGCAGAGTTACAGCTATATTTCCAACTCCTGTTAATGACCCTGCTGCGCTGAGGGATCGACGGATGAGCAATTTGGTGTCATATGCTCGTAAAGTTGAAGGGGATATGTACGAGACGGCAAACAGCAGGGTAAGTGGTCACTTTTTTTGTTGTATAAGAAGTAACTTCAGACAAACATTGATTCAGGCCCAAACATAAGAGCGTGTCGACATTCAGATTGACCACTAATTTCAAATCAAAGTTTAGATTTCCTTCAAAGTTTCTGTATGAGACAAGGTTCGGAAAGTAAACATATTTCTTTTGTCTCTACTCCTTAATATACTTGAAATTTTTGTAGTGTATAATTATCATAATTATTATATGAAAAACAGGTTTTAGACAGTTGTAGTAAGGATATTATTTAGAATGTAAGCAATTATAATAATTTGTGACTGATGGAAATTGGCCCTTATTTTGATTCAGGAGGAGTATTACCACCTGTTAGCGGAGAAAATCTACAAAATACAGAAAGAGCTGGAGGAGAAGAGACAAAAAAGGCTCCTGCAACAGATGAGGACCACCATTGGACAGACACAGAGTACATCTCAATTGCCACAACAAAGTATGAACAAGTATTCTGTGTAGATTAGTCTTAATTTTGTTGTATCGATGTTCAACTAGCATTACAGTGCTTGCAATTTAAGGTGAGTGATTGTTCTTCTACCACCATCACTCACCTTGATTCACAGCAACAAGAGTGAAAAATTCCCACCTGATCACTGAAATCACTCATCTCAGTAACACACTTCTTAACTTCCACAGTGGTTCACTCACCTAACACCTCTTAAGTGAGCTTTTCTCCACTCACTTGTGATATTCAAATGGAAAGCACTGCAATTAGTTCTTTGTAATCGTTTACACAACTACGAGCCAATTATCTCCTAGTTGTATAGTTGTGTGAGGTAATTGTGTATGAGATTTGGTATTTTGATTTAAGGTTTACATTGCGTAGGAATTCAGGAGTATCATGGTTGACAGGTTAAATGTCTTTATTGTAGCCCCCTTCCATGAAATGAATGGCGACCAAGGAACAACGCCTCAGCCTTCAACAGCTGAAGCGGCACAGAAAGCCTTGGCGGCTCAACACAGGCAACACTCATTCTCACCCAGTCAGGTGAATCAGCCTGCGGCACAGCCACAGTCATTCTCCCATACATCTCCTTCAGCATCCATGCAGTCACAATCACCGTCACCTGCAACCATGACCTCCCCTCCATCACAGCTACAGCATTCACAGCCACAGACACAAGGTCCACAATTGCCAGTGCAATCGCAATTACAGCAACAGCAAACACAGCAACAGGCACAGCAACAGGCACAGCAACAGTTGCAACAACAGGCAACTCAGTTGCCGCAAATTAAACAAGAGCCACAGGAGGCACAACAACAACCGGCACAGCCACCGACTCCTCAACCATCTCTTACATCACCAATGCCTCAGTCGCCAAGTGTTCAGTGTTCGCCAAAACAAGAATCTAAGGCTGCAGCACAACCTGTGCCTTCTCCAAAGCAGCAGCAACAGCCGCAGCCTCAGCAACAGCCTCAGCAACAGCATTCACAGGGCAAGCAGCCACAAACTGCACCCACTCCTCCACCACAACAAACTCCACAGAAATCTAGTGGCAAGGGAAAACCATCTCCTTCACAGTCCCCAGTACAACGAGGCACTAAACCTTCATTTCAAATTGACCAGAAACCCCAGATACAAGCAGCAACAAATGGTGGCTCATCTACAACTCCTCCACCAGGAACATCAGGTGCTCCTCATTCACACCCTCCACCAGGAACTGTCCGCTTTCCTTTCAAGAAAGGTAATTCTGGTGCTAAATGTAAAATATTTTATGGTCATTATATTTCTTTTTTCATGACCTTATTCTTACTTAGTTTCTTGTGTCTTAATTTTTGCAGTTTTTACAATATAAAAAAAAATGTGCAAAAATTAAGCATCATTAGAAAATGTTATTGCGGAATTTGAAATCCCAAAACTTAATACCTCACATTGTATAATTTCTTAGTTGGAAGGCTGCTTCTAACCTAGCTACACCCCCCCCCCTACCCCCTCCACATAAGAAATGTTGATTTTCAACAAACTTTGGATCAATCTTTTCTGCACTTTTAATGGTGTACCCTGGTGTGTGAAACCCCTCCCACCAAAGTATGCTTTGTGCGCTCATTAAAATGTTAAAGGTTGGGAACAGTTTCCCTCATCATGTATGTTCATAGGTACCATCACTAGGGATTAGCTTGCAATGTAGTTACTAGTTATTATCAAAATAAATGTAAATATCAGATATTAATCAGAGGTAAGAAATGTCTCCTCTCGCTGGTAGTAATGTTTATCCTTGTTTTTCAGTGTTTTTACCAGAAGAGTTGCGTCAGAGTTTGATGCCAACACTAGAGAAGTTGTACAGACAGGATCCAGAGTCACTTCCCTTCCGGCAGCCTGTGGACCCCAAACTGCTGGGTTGTCTGGTAAGTGTGTCCCTCTTGGATAAATGACATTAAGAAGTGGTAAAAACAGTTAACATGTTTAGATATTTTGAAGTAATAGGGTCAGGAACTGAGTTCTTTTTGTAATAGTGTTTTCATAATTGATAGGTTTATAAGTAGTGCAGATTCAAGGGGAAATGAAAGAAAGTTCCGTTCCAAGGACATAAAGAAAGAATCCTGAAGTGCTCTTAGAATTATTAATTGTTTTTTCTCCATTCTTTGTATTGTAACTTCTATGCTAATAAATCTATTATTTGTAGGATTATTTTGATATTGTGAAGAACCCCATGGATCTATCTACAATAAAGAGAAAACTTGACAATGGAAATTATAAAGACCCATGGGAGGTAAGAAGTTGCCTATTTTATCTTAACTTTTTACTATTTAAATCTGCATTCTTTCCTGGCCTTAGAAAGTGTGAACAAGCAAGCAGCTGCTAGTGTTGTTGATGGCACAAATTGGCTTTGGTCTACAAGACCAAATTTAATGGACTTTTTAAGGGTAATTCGCTGAAATGTAACCAAACCCTTTCATATTTTCACTAACAGATGGAATTTTGATCTCTTATGGTGAATAGTTGAAACAGCTTTTCCACTAAAGAATTTGTCAGGAGCAGTCATCTGATATTCAGTACCAAACAACTTGCGAACTTTACCAAAACCTGTCTTCAAGGAAAAACTCTAAAATTTATTGATGTTGCAATTCACTTTGATGTCACTCAACACATATACACACACTCAACACGCATATGTGTGCATGTGTGTATGTATATAAGAACTGTAAATTTAATTAAGTTAACACCCAGACTAAGTGTTAAACATCAAAGTACCAAATTATAACTACTAGCTTGTCAAGTATTTGTCAGTCTTTTTCTAGTACAGCATTTTGTAATATTTGTATCTCCTTTATTGATTTTCATTGGTTATGATTACTTGACTTGACTCTCCTTCCTAATATTAATATTATATTTTTGCCACAGTTGTGTGTTGTATGTATGTGTGTGTGTGCATGCATGTGTGTGTGTGTGTGTGTTGTGTGTGTGTGCATGCATGTGTGTGTGTGTGTATGTGTGTTGTGTCAAGCCATAGGATTTCAAATTTTGTGGGAAACATTTTTTCGGTTCCGTGCCCTGTGATCATGGGAACCTAACGGAAACTATTTTTCGGTTCCGTCAAAACAATTCATGGGAACCCATTTTTCACACTCAACATCAAAATCGGCATTAAATGGCCACTTTTTGAATGTCTTGTAGGAAACGTTCTGATTAGTGGGTG
>JANVCJ010108049.1:0-17141 GCA_026413505.1 Epizoanthus ramosus
GTGCTGCATTTGGAATTTTGACAAACGATGTCAAAAATTAAAAACTGACGGACTTGGCGCTCCGTGAAGGGAAAACAATCAATCTCAAACAGCGGGCTAATTCTCGCTTATGAAAACGACTTTGCAAATATAATTTGCGTCATCATTTAGATAATTTTATAAGCTTTCCAGTGATATATAGGTTTATGGGTATCTGAAAAATATTAACGGAGCTACGAACTGATAACTGAAAATGCTGCACAAGGTGTACCGTAACCTCAAGCCAATTCCCCAAGGCGTTTTTGCTGATGTTCAAACACTATTTTAAAGGATTGTGTCTCGGTTATTTGGCTGTAGGAAAAGCTGTAAATGATAGTTTCCATCTCTCAAAACGCCCTTGACGGAGTTGACCGAGAAAGGGTTAGGTTTATTGTTAGGCCCAGGGCGACTGGTAACTAATTTAGGGCATTATTCCATTAACGAGCGTTAACCAGGAAAAAAGCCTTTACAGTCGTATGAAACACGAGTTGTAGACTTACTGAATAAGCTTGAATACGACTAAAGAAACAATAAAATTATTATATGATTATAATATATATATCAACTGATGTAAAAAATGTCTGTAAATACAAAAATCACAAGCGAAAATAAAATTTGGAATTACAATCCGTTGTAATTTTCCCCAATTTTATCCATTCACGTTTCCATATTTTTCTACCACAGTAAATACTAATAACCTGTCATTTTTCTTCATTCCTTTTCATTTGTAGAGAATTTTGTACCGAATGCAAAAAAATGAGTCTTTCGATAGTCGTGACAATCTCGTAACGACCGCTTGGTTACTGGCCCCTCCAACGCCGCCAAGATCTTCAACCTTCCACCAGCCTTGCAGCCCAAAACTTTCCTGCATTACTTAGTTTGGTTCATGCTGATTTACTGAAATAGGGTTGTACATTCTCCATAGACATATATAGGAGTGTTCAGTCAAGACGTTTTTTCTCGGGTCTGCAATAGGGTGTGGACTGACTGAATTAGTTTGGTCTGAATTGACATGGCAAGGACTTGACACGCCCAACAAACATTCCATCAATCAATGGAGTCAGCTTTTCCACATCCTCCCAATCGCTCCACCCTTCTCCTGAGAGCGTATAGTCGTGTACATCATGACCCCATGTCTGTGGCGTGGACTGTCAAGTGTCACATTCCTCATACCCTAGTCACGGCAATGAAGAGTAGCCCCTCCTAATAATATGCTAACCCCCAAATAAGACCGAACATCTTTTAAGGTAATACTAACAATAGTATACGGCCAAGGTGTTTATAGCCGCTATAAAAACTACGGAATGTAGCCTGCGTAGCAAGCGGAAAGTGGGGGAGGGGAGAAAGAGAAGAAAACGAGGAAACGAAGGATCCTTCTCTCCGTTTTTCTCTTCTATCCGGGCCACCCCTCCCCCCCCCCCCCCTTACTACGCAGGCTAGGCGGAATAGAACAGCTTCGAGATGATCAATACTACACACTGGCCACTGTAGGAATATTTGTTACTTGGTGGACTGCACATTTTGTTATGTATTTCATATTCCGACTGGGTACACTTTGTTACTTTTGACACCTTCAATTTTTTATAGCAATGTTAAGGCCTGCGGCAGAGAAAGAGTCAAAGACCAAAAGTTGAAGAGCGTTCTCAAGGGGGCAAGGCTGAAATCAATTTAATTAAGAACTTTAACCAGTTTCCACTTGTCTTGGAAGTGATAAATACATGTACAGTATAGTCAGTAATTTCTCGTAATCTGGTCTGACACTTCAGTGATTTCTTGTAGGTGATATCCACGCCATAAAATTTGTCACCGTTAATAAGCACTTATAAATGGGAATACAATAATATGCCCAAGATGCAAGAAAAAGCATTTTAGTTTTGAAAAGATATTTATTATAAGAGTAGAACTTATCTTAGAACTTTTACGTTTTGATGTCTGACTATTTTCTTTTCCAAGTAATGTTACTAATTATTTTAAAATACAAGATTTCAAAAGGAGAGTATCTAATGTAATCAGGAAATGCTCAATTTATCAACAATTTTGAATTTCACTTATGTGAAAATGAAATGATTTACAGTGAGCCTTAAAAAGTATGTTGTTCCGATAGAAAGTATGGATAAGTGATTTTCCAGGAGATTTTCCATGGCAGTTTTAATGCATGTACGTTTAATTTTGTCTTAAACAATTTAAAAAACTTTAAAAAAATGTGTTTGCCGCCACTTTTATCTATCAATATCATCTGGAAGAAATATTAAGAATGTCCATTATAACATTTGATACGAAGATTTTATGCAAGACAATTTATCTTTCAGGCCTTTCAGTGTTTTGAAATTAGAATCAGTGTTAGTCGTAGACTTTATGCATGTTTGTTGTCGATTTTCTTATCTTTTCTCACTTCCGCGTGCAGATAGATATTTTTCAACGGTGACCAGGTCGTGACATGCGATCGGAAATGCACGTTTTGTGAACTTTTTGTTTGCATATCAATTATCAGTTTTTGACAGCCGAAAATTCTGAGGAATTCCTTGATCGCAATTGACAGAACGACAGCCACATGTTACACTGCATATAGATATCAGTTTCTTCAAACGTGCAAAAATAACTGGCAGATTTTGGCAGAAAAACACGCTAGGTCAAGTGCGTAGAGAGATCAAGACCTCGAGTTTAGATTTCGTGGTTCAGAAAGGAAGGGTGGGGAAATTTTTCACACTTGCGACTGCAAATCTTGGACACTCAGTGGAAATCCACTCCGGTTTCAAATGCTTGCCGCTAATTGGACAACACAACAATGGTTTCCGCTTCTCAACCAATCATTGCACAGCGGGTCAATAGTTCAGAGCTTTGGCGGCATTTGGCGGCGGTCCGGTCCTTGTCCTTGGATAACATCTCGAGGGGAGGTCGATCGGTGAGAATTGCTCGCATATCAGCTTGTATTGACCGTATCACATTGCCCCAAAATACCTCTCCGGCTTCTCGCTAGCTGCCGATCACTGAAGGGCAAAAATGGCGGTGATTTGCTGCTGTGGAGTCGAGGTAGGAAGGAGCAGTTTCGCGGGCATATTGTTCAAATTCGCATTGTTAACTTTTGTGCTTAAAGCAAGCAGTCAGTCGCAGACTACAACCAAATGTTACGATGCTTTTAAACAGCCCCAACGGTGCATGCCAGAATTCGAAAACGCTGCATTCACAAAGCTTGTGGTGTCGAACAATACCTGTGGAAACCCTCCAAGCCAGTTCTGTGTTCAAACCACGGTCACGTCCCCGACCAAAGAATGCGAGTTGTGTTCTGCCAATGATACAAGATTTAAACATCCATCCATTTACATCACGGACATCAAGAACGACCAGAACCGTACTTGGTGGCAGTCGGATACGCTGTTGAACAACCCCGAGCGAAAGGCCGTAACACTGACCCTAGAACTGGAGAAGACGTACGATGTCACCTATATAAGAATTCGCTTTCGCTCGCCGCGACCTCAATCAATGGCAATCTACAAGCGCACCTCGTCAGACCGAAACGCTCCTTGGATCCCGTATCAGTATTTCTCGGGGTCTTGCAACAAAACGTTCGGTGTTCCAAATACTCCCCACGGTCTGATCGAAGTGAATGGAAAGCAACAAAGTGCACTGTGTACGGATGAGTTTAGCAGCATCAGTCCACTGACCGGTGGAAATATTGCGTTTAGTACATTGGAAGGGAGGGCTGATGCGCGTGCCTTTGATACTAGTCCTGCATTACAAGAATGGGTCACAGCGAGCGCAATACGAATCGATCTTGTGAGGATGAATACTTTTGGTGACGAGGTGTTTGGAGACCCGAACGTCCTCAAAAGTTATTATTTCGCTATATTTGACTTGGCAGTAGGCGGCAGATGCAAATGTAATGGACACGCTAACTCGTGCCAGAGGAAGCCTTTAGACGACCGAAGTGGGGAAATACTCCGCTGTATCTGTGAGCACCATACCGCTGGTGTGGACTGCGAGAAATGTGAACGGCTACACAACGACAGGAAATGGGCTCGCGCCACAGAAGACAGCGCCAACGAGTGCCTTCGTGAGTATATTTGAATATCTTTGTAATATAAGGCAATACGACTGAAATATACAACGCTATGCTGAAATTGACACGCTGCTCAAAATCGCGCGCACGCCAATTTCGCAAGTGTACGATTTTGTCAAGCTTATGTGCGGGAGAAATTCAAACAGGATCCTTCAAATATTCTCAACAGCATACTAATTGTTGATTTTTGGACTAAGAGATCGTGCATAAATCCAATGCTTTCTCTATTATTTTTCAAGATAAACAGTGTTCCTTATTATGAAAACATCGATTAATTTGAATGGAAGAAATTGGTTGGGCCACACGCATTCCTTGGGGCGAAAAGAGCTATTTTCTTGATTTCAAAGTCAGATGTTTTGGCAGAATTCCGTCGTGGGGAAAACCGGATGTTCCCGCCTTGAGTCGCATGATTCAATTGGATATCTCTGTTGTATTAAACATAAGCAGGAAAACCATAAAAAGACAGTTTTTACAAAGAACACTTTGTTGTCCCTCCCTGCACCTTGATGTATTCAAATAAAAAGCCTGCTGGAATTCTGTTTGTAACGAAATTCGGGGGTGGTACGTTCAATTACTTACTTGGAGTCAGCACATTCTAATGCAGGCAACTTCACACTAGTCACTAGACAGTCACAGTGCATTAAATAATAAATTTGTAATTTTTCAGGATGTTTTAAAATTTTATATTCTGGAATATATGATCAGGGTATCCAAAAAGCAAAGCCATGTCATTATCTTTTATGTTTTTATACCCAGCAGTGAGCTTGTCACAATTGTTGCTTCAGGGCAAATTCCTTCAGATTTTTTTGTTCAAAGATGGCTGTAACACACCCGCATATTGCAATGTCAAAGCTGCAAGGTTGAATGAATGACCCTATGTGACCTTGATACTTGACATTTTTCAACTTGCAAACAAAACAGTCATCTGTCAGTGTATCAGGGATCACTTGTTTGTCCACTTGTAATATAGCACGACATAGTATCTCCTTTTATCTGTACTCTCTAAATTATAGAAAATCTTACTAAAGCAATTGTTTTCTTTTATTGTAGTTTAAATATTACTAAAAATATCAAAAGTATGTATAAGTACTGTAGAACTAATATTCAAGTGAAATTAAGAGTAATATTTTAATCCAAGGAATTGATAAATATTGATAAATATACTCCCATAGATAATATGATAATATGATAAATTATGAGTGATTCCAAGATTATAGTATACCTAATTCTGTGATTCATCTGACAAACTTAGATCAATAGTGTAATTTTGGTTGTCTGACATTGACTCTAGCACTCTCGGATTGCGTTCATGCTTGCATGATTTGTTCACACTACAAATTGAGTGAGTCCTCGGAGACTGTATCTCGCAAGTGATCTGACTGGAATACTCTCAGAGTACTCCAACATAATTCATGCCATTCACCCACAGTTCGTTAGATAAATTGAGAGATCCAGGAGTATGAGTATATTACTCTGAGATAACTCAAGTGTTCTCTTTGTAAATGAGGATCAAAGAGCTGAAAAATTGAACTTGTGAAACTAATGCTTATCCAGGTGTTTATTGATCAGTTAAATTAGTGTGTCAGGGGCTGATCCAGAGATTTTGGAAGGAAGGGGGGCACACCCCACATTCTGGAAAGGAGGGGTAGGGGGGCAAATGGGGTATCTGCGCTCCGAAAGCATTTTTTCAGTGTTTTGTTATAAAATGTTTGCAATTGACAGAAGGGTGGCTGGGCCCCATGGGCCACCCCCCCTAAATCTGCCCCTGGTGTTTGATATTGTTTTATTATAGTGTCCCAAGTTAACATACAAAATAAATATCAAAAAAATAAATAGACATCACGTAAATTAGTGGAAGCTAGAAGTTTTTGGCACTTTAATAAAATTTCTATCTATCAATCTAGTTACATAGAGAAACTTTGATGAAACAGGAACCACGTGCTGGTTCCAGTACAAGATGAAAACATTGTTTTAAAAAATCAATAATATTGTTATCGATAAATTTCAGTCATCAATTTTGATCGATTATGAAATATGTTTTGTGATTATTACTTTTTATCAATTGATTACACTTAACAATATTAAGCATTATGAATGAATCAGTTGTCTTCTGATGATTGATTTTGAATGAGGAACTGTGCCTGATTGGAAAAAAATGAAGAGTCTAGTGCAAGAATGACAACAGTGACTTTATGAAAAATTAAATTCTCCCGAGTGTTACAGAGAGAAAGAGGAATAACTTAGGGAGAACTGAGATCTTGATCAACAGTCACTTGCAATTGTTTTGTACTAACATCTTCATGATTGTACCATAAACTTGCAATAAATTCCCAAAATGTGTCAAAATACTGAATCTAAACATATTCTCACCCAAGTGTAAGTCCACATGCTTGTAGTAAGATTACGCTTCAAGAGGAAAGATCAATGTCCAGGATGATATTAATGCTTGTAGATTCCTTTTAGTTAAAGTAGTTGGTAGAAGTAGAGGATGTTGCATGGCTGTGTGGAGATTTTTATCTTCGAGTGTTGACAATATCCTCACTAGTGATACAAGCGAATGAGAGCGGATATTTTCAACACTCGAAGATAAAATTTGTATCTCCAAGCAACCGTGCAGTGTTCTGTTTATTATTTACTAAGTCATAAATATCGAAAATCTTTGGAAAATCTTCGGCAATTTTTGGAATATGTTTGGAAACACTTGAAAATTATCGAAAAAGTATTTTTAACATATTTGGACATTTTTCATAAAATTCGGAAAATTTCCAAAAATGATTGGAAGTTAGATGTTTCGTTCCGCCATAGGGTTACAACATGGCTACAGCTACTAAATGACTAGAGAATACTACAGCGGGAAAATTGTTGTTTTTCACATGTGTTTGGATACGATATTTATTATTGAACACGTGGATTATCACTCTCATTCCACTCGTAAGTCCTGGTAATTTATGGCAAATAATGAATAATAATCATTTTTATTACATGTTTTATTGGGGAGTTAGCTATGCATTTATTAGCTTACTGTAGTTACAGCATTATACGTTTATTGATACAATGTCATTTTCAGTGCAAAAGACAATCCAATACACTCATCACTGTTTAGCCTGGGAGGGGAAGCGGTTGCAATGCATGGGTGTGGATTTGACATATTCCTTCTCCTGTGGCTGGCGATTTTTACACTAAAATTTATTCTGGGGACTTTCTCGGTATGGCTATCTTATAAATTTGACAAAAATATCTTGCCCCACCCTTGGACATTCAGAGTGTCCAACCATCCCGATATAGGTGGGATTTTCCCAATTTTGCTCGAGAACCCCAAAATCCCAACTCAACATCAGTCGGGACACAAAAAATCCTGATTTTGGAGATCTGCTCCCACAAGCCAATGAGCAGAGAAAGATATTTTCATTAAATTATCATAGTATTTGTTCAATTCAATTGATACAAGTCATACATATTTGTGAATTCCGAGTTGAAGTCATGATGAATAATGCAAGAACTACAAAATAAAATTGCAGAACAAGGCTGGTAAATGCTTTTTTCAAAGTTTAGAATAAAATAATGATCAATTTTCGGGACCTTCTTGACATAAATATCAGTTTGAGAGTGCTGGAAATGGTGTTTTAAGGCTTCCAGATTTCAAAAGTTGCAAAAGTTTCCCCTTGTTAAAATCGTTCAGTAGGTCTGTAGGTTGGACACTATGGATATTTGACAACTTTTTCAGGTTTGAAATCAAATCACCGCCCCTTGCCTGTAAAGCCCCCCTCCCAGGCTAACGTTGATGGGTGCTCAAACTTAAAGATGCAAAAGGGTATTAAGTTCCTGTTCCTCCTCAAATATAATCCCAAGAAAAAGCTTTTTGAATAGAAATATCTGCCCTGAGTGCCTTATTTTAATATTAAAATATGCAGTATTATTAAATGCAACCAACCATGTCGATGTGAAGATACTTGTCTACAAAGGCTTTCCCAGCCCAAAATACCATTATACCTGCCCACACAAAAAAAGGTCTGAGAAAAAACTAATATTAGAACAATATTTTTAGGAGCAGGCGTAGCTCAGTTGGTTAGTGCATGGCCTTCGGAACCAGAGATCCAGGTTCAATTCTCAGTGACATCAACGTCTGTTTCGACTTCTCTCTGTTCTGTGTAGCTTGAGCTTTAAATACCGAGCACTGACAGAGTGAGGGGGTAAAGTGTGCACTGTCAGCTTTTATTGATACTAGCTTTCACAGCTGACAGAACTACCAACGTTAAGTAAAGTTACTTTTAATTACATTTTTATTTTATTTTGAATGTTATTTTAATGTTCTGTACAGAGCAAGTACAGTAGGCATATACAAATGTCCAAAACTGTAAAGCAATTGCTTTGTAACCGAGGTATCAGACCAATCATATTCAAGTGAACACAAGTGACTCTAAAACTGTATCCAGAAGGTCCTTTTGTAGTTTTTAGGATTTTGGCGAAGATTTCAGTAAATCTTCAAAACCACTATTTTGTTTTCTGATCAGTATATACATTGCGAAATGCCCTGGATAAGAAATAAATAAATATTTTTTACAAAATTCGAAAAAAAGGAGTTCATAAGATGAGTTGTCTACAAAATGAAAGCTTTTCATTTTTCCATGCATCAGATGATCCAGATTGAGACACTTAATTCAATTCAAATTTTTGAATGTCTCGTCTGCAACTTTGAAATATACAAAGATGACCTTCTGACCACAGTTCATGTGTCACTTTCATTCTCCATAAAAGGTCATCAAAGGGTACGCATGATAGTTTGCAAATTGCAGGCACTGTGAAAAAAATAAGTTGTGACTGCTTTGGAGGCTATCAGTATCTGCTTGACACTCACTGTTGGAACAGGGTGCAAAAGGAGGGTCCCAGATGACAGATCAGCACATGATTTTGACCCCAATAAGAGATCTTGATAAAACTTTGAGCATCTCATCATGGATCACAGATCATTGTAATTTTTACATATTCAATAATTATAACGTATCACAATAAAATGTTGAGCATCTTATCATGAATCATGGACATGATTTTGAATCTGGAGAAACCACTTTCATACCCTGCTGAAGGTTTTGCACTGATGTGTTCTTGTAATCACGCCTGCTTGATATACACTTGTTCACACTAGCTAGCTAGTGGGATCGTGGATCTTGGAGAAATTGTGTCCAACCTTGAAATTTCAGCCATTATTACGAGATTAGGCATATGTTTTAATTAAAACACATTGTCTTGTTTCTACCGTTTGATATCCCTATACTAATGAGACAAAAGAAAACAGGATTCTGAAAGGCAGCTCTCTCTTTTCGAAATTTCATGCATATTTTGTGTCAGTTCATATTGGGTTTTATGTGCTGTAGTTCCTGTACTATGTGATATCAGAAGTGTGAAGAATCCTGTGAAGCAGGAAACTTGACTCCATTGCTTGTACGAACGTGAACTTTGAACTATCATTAGTGAAACAAAATCCAAGTCCTTTGCAATTCTCAGTTCAGACAGCTATTTCTTTGCAAAGTAAGGATGGACCATCATGCTCAGGAAAGCTTGCAGAAAGCTGTGGTATATGGAATTGAACATTTTAATGTTTTACTTCCATACACTAGCAGAGGGAAATTCCTGATTATTAATGCATTCCTGTCCAGAGTAGACAAGATCATGTACACAGTAGGAATCTATTGAAGTATTGAGATTACATTCACATATTATATCACTAATTAATGGTAAAGCAAATCTGTTTGGTGTTAAATATAAAGTTGTAAAGGATACAATATTGTTACTGTATCACTTGTCCATATAAGGAGTTTGTTTGCGTACATAATTTGTGTAACAAAGTAATATGATCTCTTCTAATAATCATGACAACACTACAACGCAATCTAGGGAGATACATGTATGCAATTATTTCATTTTTTTTAGCACTAAGTATTTTATCATAAACTTCACTGCCTCCCCTAGGCCTGACCCTCTTTAACAAAGTTTTTTACAATTTATGCTTTGAAGTTGGCACCTAATTCATAATCTACCTTTAAAATGAAAACTGATTTCCAGTTCTCGCTTTGATTACAATTGACACAAAGAAATCACTTTTGTATTAAGAGAATAATAAATAAATAATTACGGTATTAACAAATGATATAACAATGAAAGCAAACAAGAGATTTGGAATGCTGAAGAGAAATCTAACAAAATGCTCACCTTAACATGTACCATCAAAAGTAAACTTACAAAGCTCTCATCAGACCCAGCATGCATATGGATTATATATGCCTCAAGTGTCTGGGATTCGTGTACACCACCACAAATATCCAGAAATTAGAAATTATTTTGTAGGAAACTTAATTGTCTGAATTGTGTATTTCACATTAAATTCATGATTAAAATAAATATTTCATGAATTGCAAATCATGTGAGTATGATATTATTTTTTTAGTTAAATTTTAATAACATGGAATACATGATTCAGGCAACAAATTTTCCTTGAATTGCATAGTATAGATGAAAGAGCAAGAGTCTGAAAAATGTGTGCACCTGATCAGAAAGTGCCGGACGGCCACTTGGTCCCATGAGTGCAGTGAAAAGCTGAATCTGCACTAGTGCAGATATTGCTCCCTCCTCTAGATCAGTTCAGTTAGTGCACGAGATTCATCTATATTATGCGATTCATGGTCCAAGCAGTTTACTTCACTTTTGGAATCTACATCAGTGAGGCAAGTGTCATGTCAGTGGTGCACAACCAACTAAACCAGCCACGCCTTTTGCAACACAGGAAAGAAAGCCGACTTAAAGCAGTGTGTACAAGATTGTGCATGACAAAATCAGTCAACATAGACCCCAATCGCACTAGAGACAAACATTTCAAATGTCTCGGACAAGATTGTTGAAGACATCTTGTCTAGACAATTAATATAATTTTCAAAATGTTTGCCCTTGATTGCCCTGCCTTGAGGCAGTACAAGTTTGACAATTGGAATATTTAATGTTTTGTCGGTTTTGGAAATTTCACGCAAATTTCCAAAAAGACAATTGCACTGAGACAAGTCAAACAATGACGTATTTGTCCCTGACATTGAAATGTTTGTCTCTAGTGCGATTGGGGTGATACTAAAGGACACATTCATGAAACTAGCAGATGGCAGGCATTAAAAGTCAATTGGATTTAGAATTCCATCATTCCCCAAATTCCCTCAAATTTTCCCACTTCCCATGTACAATCAGGGAATGGAACAATCTTAGTAAAGAAACAGTCCATGCATACATCATACAAACTTTTAAACTTGGAATTTATAAACTTGTCTGGTTTACCTTTCCCCCTCATGTGCGTCTCTTCATAATATTCCTTATGGAGTGAAGAGAAGAGTACTACAATTAATCAGAGTATGTTTAGAATCGTTATTTAAGAAAGTTTCTTTATGTATTCCAGTATAATTTAATATTGAATAAATGAGCCAATTTCCATATAACTAAGTTTCTTTTAAAAAACTGAATTTCGTTATGAATTTGTTATCTAATTTAATAATATTTTTAATTGTTATTATTGCAGCTTGTAACTGCAATAACTTAGCTGACAGCTGCGAGTTTGACCAACAACTATTTGACACAACTGGTCGTGGCGGACGCTGTATCAATTGTAAGCAAAACACAGCAGGCATCAACTGTGAGAGATGCAAGGAGAATTTCTACAGAGCAACGAAGAGTGAACCCTGCCGTGCATGCAACTGCAACCCAACTGGTTCAGCCTCGCAGCAGTGCAATCCAGAAGGGAAGTGTTCGTGTAAACCTGGTGTGACAGGTGACAAATGCGACAAGTGCTTGCCGAACTACTTTGGTTTTTCCCAGACTGGTTGCAGGTAAATTTTCTTTGTTTGTGTTGACTAATTTCTGCTAAATAACCACAATAGAAATCAAGGATCATCATTATTTATTTATTTATTTAATAAAATAATAATAATTATATTTAAAGTGTATATAGTTCCCAGACAGTTTCTTTTGATTTTGCCTTTCAAAACCCTATTGATTCGAATAGAAACTAAAAAAATCGATATCATCCCATTTTTGTGCTTAATTGGGCTTTTCTTTTCTAGTAAAGAGCATCGCCCTTTGCTATTGACCACTATATACTGTCTAGTAATGTGAGGACTGGTACTGAATTCATTTGATGACGTAAAACAAGTTTGGGGTACATGTATGGGCCCCCTTTTCCAAAATTTCTGGATCTGCCCTTGCTATAGGTTGTTGTTATCAACCCAAAATGTCACCAAACAACCTCATGCAGCTGTGAATTTACTGACGACTTCTGACTCAAGATAACCAGATCGCAGTGCCTTGATGATGGCTCTTGAAAACAGTATTTTTAGCAAAACGCTCTATCCCATGTCAGCAAAAAACTAGAAGAAAAGTTGGTTTTGCCTAAACTGCCCACAGAACTTCAGTTGCTATTGGTAACTGCTTAATTAAGTTTAGGAAAATGACACTGTAACCCAACTTTTGATAGATTTTATAAGATCTTCAAACAGCAACTGACACATCAACTTTCAGTTTATTTATTCATCATTTAACTTCTGTGTTGTCTTAATCGCTTTCATTTCATGAACTCGGAAAACTCAAAAACAAAAGTGAACAAAACATATGGCCAAATAAAATAAATTCCCGGTTTCTCATCAGCACCCGCGTTGCAAAAAAGCCTCCACATCAATTTATTTTTTATTTTTTAAATACAAAAAACTAAGAGCAAATTACAATTTTCAGACTTACCAACACTCTCATCCTGGTGGCAGATTGGCCTTTTGGTTTATTTATAAAATCATTGTGTAATTCTTGTGATTTATAAATAAATAAAGAGAACTTTGTTGTTTTTAAGGTATTTGCTCCCCTACATGCTTGTTACTGTAACTGGTAACTGTCCTTAAAAAAAACGCATGCCTCATTTACTTTTCAGAAAATTCTGATGAGAAACCGGGAATTTAGTTTATTTGGCCGATTGTACATGTACATAATTATCTACTAGCTGTAACTACTAACAAGCCCTTTTTTTCAAGAACATTTTCTGGTTTCCATGATTTTACCAACAAAGTAGTTTAAAACTACTTTACTCATGCAACCCATAGTTATGAGGGAGAAGTTCTTTTTCTTCAAGGTTACAGTACACCTTGTGCAGTGTTTTCACATTATTAGCACTCAAACTGTGCTGCATTGGGAATTTTGACAAATAATGTCAAAAATTAAAAACTGACGGACTTGGCGCTTCCTGAAGGGAAAACAATCGATCTCAAACAGTGGGCTAATTCTCGCTTACAAAAACGACTTTGCAAAAATAATTTATGTCACCATTTAGAGAATTTTATAAGCTTTCCAGTGATATATAGGTTTATGGGTATCCAGAAAATATTAACGGAGCTACGAACTGATTACTGAAAACACTGCGCAAGGTGTACCATAACCTTAAGCTACTAACACTAATGTCAGACAGGAGTTCAATATAACCATGATTTTCATGGAATAATTGTTATTTGGTAGCTACATCGTGGTGCATATAGACTGAATGTATCATCTAATATCCACAGATATTTAGCAGGCAATCAAATCTCGAACATAGGTAGTGGACATTTTGTTGGCTTAACGTCTCTGGAAACTTTGTAAGTATCGTAAGCTTTACCTAAGTCAGTTTTAGGTGTTATGGAACATGTATTGCCCAGACGTCTTGTCGATGTCAAGAATGTAGCACGAATTGCAAACAATACTATGTGTATGACAACGACAAAGGAGAGTAGCAAGAAAAATCGTTCGGCTGTTGCATGCGTATGCTTGGTTTGCAGCCAGGGTGATTTTCGTGAGCTTGCGATCCTATCAACTACTACGGTTGGGATTAAAAACAATTATATTTTATCGTGAGGTCACTTTTTTTTTAGTAATTAGCGATTCGTTTATTGGGTACCGATGAAGAGCATCAATAGTAGTTCGTTTCTAGCTTACAAAAGGCGTTGTAATTATATATTGTATTTCTTGTTATAATGCTCGTATGGCTTGCGAGACATCTTACTCTAACGGGGGTGCATTCTTTCAACTCCAAGCGTTGTACATTTTAATTCGTACATACAATAATTAGCACGAATTGTGAAAATTAAATGTTTGTAACTATTTGTGGTAAATTATATTATTCTTGTGCAAGATTCTTTCACTGAACGAATAACAATTATTTGCAACCAAGGCATCATCAATACGAAGTAACCGAAGTTAAACTGAGTATCAAATGCGCAACTCACCTGTCTCCTCAATGGTTCTCCTTCCAGAGACTCCCACTCTCACGATGTTTTGCAGATCGAATATACTTGCCGGAATTTATTGGAAAGTTTTGTTAATTACTATCTGAACCCTTGGAGCTTTCGCTGGATACTTTTTGTACCAAATTTGCTATAATTGAAAAAGCTGCAGCCAATACCCAAATAATATGGAATTATTATTTGATAGGTTTAAAGAGCAAACCTGTACATTACCAAACTTGGAATGAAATAAAATAATAACAATTGAGGTTATCGTCACACACAAAGAAGAATATATTTAGTTGACAACAATTCCTAGAAAATACTTAACTGTTCGCTTTTTTGATTTAATAGAATAACTTCTCTATTGGAGACGTTTCTAAATTTTTGTTCTCATTAAGATATTTTATCTGTTTATATCTTCCTTATTTTAACTTGTAAATAGCTGTTGAATTGACCGTGTTTAATTGAATCCGTGTTTATTTGAATCTGTGTTACTCGTAATGCCTTAATACAAGTCTTTACATACTTTTTATACCGGTCGCCGTCTCAAACGGCTGAACATTTTTACAGATCGAAATAAACAGAAACCTAGCACGACACCGCCGGATACGAAAACCCAAACCACTTTGTGGATAAAGGGAACGTATACCCCCACCTGGTGGCAGTGACCACCTGCGATGCCGCCAACTCTGGGGGCTGAGGTCTAATGCTACAGAAATGGATGAAGCGCAAAACGAACTAAAAATTTAAAATAGATAAGGTGAAGCTGAACCCACATTGCCTTTCCTCACTCTGGCCGAGCTTTCTGGTTCGTGCCGGGTAAAATAACTATTTTTGCCAATTTCGCAGGCTACACTATCAGAAATACTATTATTTCTTTGATAAATACATGCGCTTGGAAAATATTTTCTTAAAGTTTGAAAGCTGATAAATACGTTGTAAAAGGGCATCATATGCATTGCCTACAATACGAAGTTAAGTGACATTTACTATGAATGATCTATGACGTTTATTAGGACCACCATGTCGCGCCTCTTGACGTCATACGACCGTCATTTTGCATTTTAAAGAAGCGATTGCCGCCGACTAATTATGACCTCATAAAATTCAATATGTTGTATACAACAAATATTGTATACATTCCAAATTTGGTCATACATATTTTTCCAAATTTGGCTCCTATTGAGGCAATTGTAATACGTAAGAAAACCTACATTAAGTTTGAAATATTGCATACCGCTTGGCAAGCTTATACAGAAATAAAAGAGAAAAAGAAAATCACTCGTTTTATTAAAACCAGTAAGCTAGTCACTGTTGTTAGAAATGACTTTTGTATAATAATAGTGTTCATGGAATATTGTTAATTGGTAGCTGGATGGAACTGTATCTATATTAAATATAATATTTAATATTCGCAGAAATTTAGAAGGTAATAAAATCAAGAACATACCAAATGGAACCTTTGCTGGCTTAACATCTCTGGAATCTTTGTAAGTATCGTAAGTATAATAACTACGTTTTAGGTATTGTGGAACATGTATTGACAGGACGTCTTGTCGATGTCAAGAATGTTGCACGAATACTATCTGTAGATAAACAACAACAAAAAAATAGAAAGAAAATTCATTCGGTTACTTCATGGGTATGCTCGGTTTGCAGCCATGGGGTTTTCGGAGAACTTTTGATCGTATCAACTACCATGGCTGGGCGCGCGCGTAATTAGGTTTTGCGTGACGTAGCTTCTTATTTTTAAAAGGTAGTACGTACATATGGGTGTTAATTTAGAATTAGATTTCCTATCCCAAGCTACAGATCAGCAATTTAATTGGTGAGACTGATTTATTTGACAAGTTGCAATTGGCTTCATTTAATATTGACACAGTTTGACACCTGTCAATCATTGAGTACTAAACGACTGAAATTCTCGAAAATATAATAGAAAATATAATAACTCTTAGAGTGTTTTGTATTTTTCAAATTAGTTTGTAGATAAGCTTATAAAAACAAAATTGGTCAATGTACAATGGTGAAGTATTTGACTTTAGTTGGGTGTGGATGTGTCGATCATAAGACGCAAGAAGAAAGATCTGTTCATTAGTGGGCTTTCAAAACTAGTACAGGAAGAACGCAGTTGGAGCAGTTTCACATTGGACAGATAAACTGCTTTGTTTAGTATACTATGTGTTTTTGGAGGAAAGTAGAGTTTGACCACTACGTACATATCCAGTATATATTGTTGATATTGCAAAATTGTTTTTGAAAACGGAGAAGTAGGAATACCAATGACTGCGAACTAAAACCAATATAAAACCAAGTGACACTTGTTTGAAATGAGTTGAATATAAACATGGTGTTCGTGTAATAATTGTTAATTGGTAGCTGCATAAAGGTACATTTAGATTAAAGTGATATTTGATATCGACAGAGATTTGGCTCACAATCAAATCAAGAACATACCAAATAGAGCCTTTGCTGGCTTAACGTCTCTGGAATCTTTGTAAGTATCTTAAGTATAATAAGTAACGTTTCGTTGCTATGGAACATGTATTGATGGATCATCTTGTCTTTGTCAAGAATGTAGCACGAATTTCATGGTGTTCACACAGGTCTGGGAATCGGAACTCACGCTCCTCTTTTAAAAACTTGATTCTTAACTATAAATTTTAAAATTCTTTCATATTTGTCATCCTTCAGCTTTTATATTTTTGTATTTATTATTTTTTTCATTTATTTATTTATTTAATTTTCGGAGATACTAGCATATATTTGTGCTATTTCCACAAATCCGAGGATAA
>JANVCJ010108160.1:0-17135 GCA_026413505.1 Epizoanthus ramosus
GTTTTTGTTCTCTATATCCTTTGTTTTTTGGCCTTGACCCTGCACAAAACACAAAAGGTTTTGAAATGCAAATGAACAACTATCCAATAGAAACATTTGGACTCACACATAATACAAAACAATGTGCAGGGTCACGGTTCGTTCAGCATAAAACAAAGCAGCTTTGTACATCGCTTTTGTAGTTTACAAATCTCCCTAACCAGCTAGTTCTAACAACTATGTTCTAACCGATTCTGTTCAGAATTTCAACATAATTAACTGACCATAATTACATGTAGCACACCGGGGCCCCGATTTGAAACCCTCTCTTATCTGGGTAAAAAATCTCACCTCCCCCTTCCTCTTGAATACTAAATTTCCCTCACTTCCTACATTTGTATGTATCTGCCGAATTGTGACGTATATGGCGTGCATGCAATTACTATTTCTGTTAAAATGTCGATTTGTTACATAACTAATTAGTTCAGATATAAAGTTTAGCATGTTGCAATCCCATTATTTGACCAACTCAGTGACATATTAAATCAGTTTTTTTAAAACTAGTTTACCAGAGTAGCACTTGTGTTTACATCCAAGAGCTGATTACGCCTCTTAACAATCTAAGGTCATTGTAATCTTCTTGCAAGAATCTATAACACAAACCTAGGTCTCAGACCAAGTATTTTGGCGACTGGGCCTTTTGCGCGGCAGGGCCACCTTTATGGAACGGTCTCCCACGTGCGGTACGCGAGGAGAAATCGTGGGAGATTTTAAAACTTTACTTTTTAGGAATTATTAAAGCTAAGATTTACTTTTTAATAATTGAATTCTCCATATATAAGATTAAATAATTATTGTAAAACAAGGTAAAATTTTGTTTGTGTTATAAAAGATTATTGATTAAAACGAACGTTTTCGTCCACCTGATGATGATAATGATGATAATTTGTGTTGGTCGAAAACGTTCGTTTAATAATCTTTTATAACACAAACAATGTTTATTTTCTGTTTTTTTCCCTTGTATTTTTTGTCTTGAGAGATAATAAAGATTCTATTATTGCAATTGCCTCACCTGCCATTTTGTGTCTTCAGGCTAACGGAGCACTCACTATTGGCACTCTGGACGGTGCTAATGTTGAGATGATGGAAGAGATGGGAAAGGAAAACATGTTCATATTTGGCATGACTGTGGATGATGTGGAGGCCCTGAAAAAGAAGGGGTATGTTAAAGGGGCTATGTCACGGCAATGCGCATGCGCACTAGTCATATCAGGCACAAAGCCTTCACAGTCATGAAACACAAGTTGTAACTCAACAGATTAACAAGAAATGATAAAATGGTTATATATTGTGAAAACCGAAGTGTCTAAATACAAGAAACACAATTTTGACAGTGAATGGATTTAACTTATTTATTGTCTAGCCTGGACCGAAATTAAATTGAGAGTTTGTAATCCGTTTTAATCTTTCCCAATTTTAACCATCCACGTTTCTTTACGACTTTAACGTAACCTGTTATTTTTTGATTTCCTTTGATTTGTGGAGAATTTCGTACATCGCAAAAATAGCCGAGACATAGCATTTCAGTGCCCCCAGTACAGTTATTAAGTTTAGTTTGCTCATACACATGCCAGTCACTATGTGGGTTTACAGTCATTTCTTAAAAGAGCTCCACTGACTAGAAGTAAAAAGAAAATAGACTAATAAATAAACAGATAAAATTAGATGTGTTATCCATCTATTGAGTTATCGTGCCCACTGTTACACTGAAACGAATTATCCTTCGGAGACGCGATGAGTTATGTGTCTGAATCGACGAGTTATCATTCTCTAGTATGAATATACCTTGGAATACGACCATCCACTCTCCCACACAACTTGATAAACAATCATCATATATTTGTTTGTAATTTATTATAATTATGTGTAAACTGATTCAAGAGTGCCTCAGTAAATCAGTATTAAAATGTTAGAGAATGACAGTATCTCTTTCTTGTTCTTTGTTAGTTACAAGCCTATGGAGTACTACGAGAAAAACCCCGAGCTGAAGAAAGCCATTGACCAGATTCGAGATGGCGTGTTCTGTCCAACTGAACCAGGGGCATTCCACGACGTCGTGAACTCACTGCTACACCACGATAGGTACATGTTTGCATCACGGTCTGTGCAAAAGCAACACGTTTTTCAAAAAATTACTCCAAAAATACATATTTAAATAGTGCTATCAGTTTGATCCACCATTTGGTGTTGGGTCGTGTTGGCCGATGTTAAATCATATTGGATCAAGTTTGATTTCGTTCAGACATTGATCCAACAGCATTTCGTTTCTTCTCTGAGATGTTTGTTTATGTTGGTACAGTTTGAACGACTGGCCCTATAGTTTGTTAGAGTGAAGTATGCACATAATTATCCCTTATTTAAATGCGATTCAGTTTTTATTTAATATGTTCTTGAAAACTGTTGCCTTGATGTTGGTTGAAGAAGCCCTCAACATTTCCCAACATGGTCCATCAAATATTTGGTGTTTGAGAGCCCAACATGGTCCATCAGATATTTGGTGCTTGAGAGCCCAACATGGTCCATCAAATATTTGGTGCTTGAGAGCCCAACATGGTCCATCAGATATTTGGTGCTTTAGAGCCCAACATGGTCCATCAAATATTTGGTGCTTGAGAGCCCAACATGGTCCATCAGATATTTGGTGCTTGAGAGCCCAACATGGTCCATCAAATATTTGGTGCTTGTGAGATCAAATGTTGGCAGAAATGAGAACCCAACATGGTCCATCAAATATTTGGTGCTTGTGGAATCAAATGTTGGCACAACATGCGAATTTGGTCAAGTCATATTAATAAAAGTAAAGTAAAGTCGTCAGTAATGCAGCGGAATCATCGTAGAGTATGTCTGTCGGTATAGGTGGATCCACAGGGGCTCCCCCACAGGAGTATTTTGACACTAAATCATTTCGGCGCAACACATTTAACTATAGTTGCTGTTTCTTTCGTAGGTTTCTTCTTCTGGCAGACTTCGAAGCTTATGTCAAATGCCAGGAGAAGGTCTCCGAAGTTTACGAAGTAAGTTATGTGCTATATTTCTTTGATCTTCTATGAAATATGAACTTCTTCTCCGCGTGTGTGAACGTGCGAGATCTGTGGTTGCTTGCCTTTTGTTCTTATCCTACTTAATGCCGACACAAAGCTGGACGCTGTTGAATAACTTGTTGTATGTATTAAGTAATGAACAATTAGCAACAATTTATAATAATTGACGGATTTACCTGATGAAATTTTGTGACTTTCTTAAGTGCAGTTATTCTGCAAATACATCGATAATACTAGCTCTTTTTCCTTGCTTCTAATATACATACAGAAAACCAATTTACTTGTGGGGTAATCAGCAGTTTACTACCGTGAAAGCACTGTGTTTCATGCTTCCATTGCTTATCCCATGCCACGAAGTGTACTATTGCAGATGCGAAAGCTAGGGATTCGTTTTATATTCCTCTATATGCCGAATGAATGAATGTTCAACCGTCCGTCTGTTGGTCAGTTGGTCTGTCAGTCTGCCTGTTTGGCTGTCTGTCACTCTGCCAGTTATCCGGCCATTCATCCGTCCATCCATTAGACAGTCAATCGGTTGACTGCTTGTTTCCACATCAGATGTTGTATTTGACTACTAGCTCAATGTCTATGTAGAAAATACTCCCTCGTTCTTTTGTTGTTCTGGTCCCGGTTGTTCGAAAGATTGTTAACTTTAACCCTGGGTTAAGCCAAATTCAAAAAGCAATTTCTTCACGTTCGAATATGTTTCTGGGACTTATAAAATACTATCGAGTCTTTCCTTGGAAACCCAATTGCTAGACCCAAAATAGCAGCCCAAACCAGTCTATAAGGTAGTAAATACAAAAATGGATTAAGAGTTTAATCCTGGGTTAGTGTTGATCGGCTTTTGAACAACTGGGTCCAGAGATCTTCTTGTTCTTGGAGCCTGGGAAGCCAGCGAGCTGCAAGTCCGCAAATCGAGTACTTTTCCCGCTGCTGCGGATGCCGACATGGTTGAGTAGAAATTTGAAAGTTAAAAACGACACACATTTTCGATGTAATCTCATATATTTATTTTAAAGGTTGTTTTGATCATACATAATTCATATATAATTTTCTCTAACTTGTAACAATAACAAATATCTGATAATAAACGTCGTACTACTAATACTATAACTATCTTATCTGCTTGGGTGGATAATGACCTAAACTCGTTGATGAATTTAGTCCTACGCGTCTCGTGTTATCATACCTTGCTGTCTCCACTTAACTGAAGTATCAAAATGCCGAAGCAGCATCTATTTAAAATAAATTTTCCAACGCCAGAAATATATCCAAAGGGTCGAAACATTACTGCAAGGAACGACTGCGGAAAATAATTATAGCAGTTTCTGCTGTTTTCATCCAATTCGCCAAAACAATGACCTCCTAAGATACACTTATTGCTTTAGATTCCAAAACGGAGGCAAGAAACGCAGCAATATCCACCGAACTGTGTAGAAAAATATCCCGCAAAGATGTTATGCCACACTGACAACTGAAATTATGGGATGTACAGGGACCACTCTTCTCTCGCGTAAACATTTGGCAGTTCTAGAACAAAGTGTCAATGGAGGGACGCGGTGCACTGAGGTTTGACGTTAAACTTTAGGTTATTGGAAGTTGATAATTACGAAGTACAAAAGGGAATCGTTTTTGTTGCCGAGAAAGCCTTTGCTTGACGATAAACTATTAGATAGTTTGACGGTTAACCTTATTACAACCCTCTGGAACAGCTGACGAGTAAACAGCTAACAATTATCCAAGGTGACCAATAACATGTTCAACACGGCCGATTAGAACACACTACTTTCTCAAATGACGTCTCATTCTTTCTCTTCATGAACTGCCAAACTTATGCAAGTTGTAAGCGGACAAAAACACACTTCTCTGCATCAGAGTTGTACTGGATAATAATGCTTCTCTCAATGTTAAGCCCGAGGGTTAACATCGAGAGAGTGGTGCAGGCAAGGGGCCCCCCTCCCTCTCTCCTCCGCTGAACATAAAGATAGGTACAAAACACTATAAACGAAAGTTAAACCCGTGATTGTTGTTAACTGGGTTAAACTTGTCCTTCTTTTCACTCTGTAAACAAGCACAAGTCATTCACGCACGAGTGTTAGGGTTATCATCTTGTAGATACACTACTTCCCAACTAAAGCGAGTATATTTAGGTTGAATATCAAATGCTATCCTCGGCCTTGAAAGATGTTCTCTTCCCAAGAGAGCGGCCTTCTGGATAAGTTTGCCGTTAATCCTGCTCAGTGCCGTCACTACGCCAGATCTTCTAGTGATCTTCGTTTTTGGACAATTGCGTTACTAATAAGGTTCAACGTTCATGTTCATGTTCAGTTTTTCCTATTTATCGCTCGTGCATAATTCGCAAAGCGTCACTCGCTTTCAATATTTTCACATGGATTAACCCAACCGACTAAAACCGAAACTACACTACGAAGATCAGGCGTCATGACATCTCTGGACGAGATTAACGACAAACGTATCGAGACATCTCTCGGGGAGAAACAGTACTTAGCGGCTGAGGAGAACATCTTGATTAGTCAAAATGGAATTGTCGTTTCCTGCAAAGAAATTCTTGCAGGACTGCTTCTTGGAACAGTTTCTTCAGCAATAAATCAAATATAAATATCCGTTCCCTTTCCAAGTGCAAAAAACACAATTACATATCGTAAATTGTTCGATATTATAAGTTCAACAAAACTAACTTCAACATTTTCAGAAAAATAATGAAAAAGTACTAATATTAAAGTACTTGCAAAATTCCATCAAAATCCACAGGCTCATATTATTATATATCCCTAATAATGAACGTAAAGTGGCTCACAAGTCCACTTCAATTGTAATAAATGTTTCAAAAATCTATGGCCTCGCATCATCCAAAATAGTTCTTCTTTCAGTAACTAGTATAGTACTTACTGTACACAGTTCATGCTTTTCTCACAAGGCAGAATTATGTCTGTCCTTAACAACGTATCTTGTATGCGACTCACAAATTCAACCGTAAATAACAAGTTAATCTTTCACGTGTCTCCTTTCAAAGCATGCGGCGGCTGTTACCATCGAGGCAGTGTAAACAATTTAAACTGTTCCATGTAGTGAAGAGTTGAGAGTAGCCCTCTGGTACTGGCAAACAAGCTGCCACACTGAATCTAAACTTGTGTATTGTCGACTAGCATCTTCTTAATTAGCATCACATTAAGACTTCCCGCGTTAGAAACTACACAAGTGGCAAAATACTGAACAAACAACTGCCACGTGATCAGTCTAAACAATGGCCGTAACAACTGGACAAATGAACGCCAACAAAGTGGATCCAAAGTCAACCACTGCAGCTGCAGAGACGAGGCTGTAAATTACAGTTTTGACAAGTCCTTCTCTTTGCAGCATCTGGTTACCGGACTGTGCCAGACCAGTCGATGCCGTATCCTTATAGCTGGATCAATGAACGCCAACAATTGCAATCCAAACTCTCTACCAATTCAGTTAAACAGACAAGGCGATCAATTGCAGCTCTACCAATCCCTCTCCTTGCAACATGTGGTTCATGGACTCCGGCTGTCAAATGGCCAGTCCACACTGCAGCCATAATAGTTAGACCAACGAACCAACGAACGCCAACAATGTCAATTCAAAGGTACCAAGGCAGCCGCACAAGTGGGATTATAAATTACAGTTGAACAAGTCCCTCTCTCTGAAGCATCTCGTTGATGGATTCTGTTGGTTTGCCAACTTTAGGCTCTGTGTCTGAAATGCATACATACATATTTTATTCAAGATGCAAAATAATTACAAGAAAAGAAAGGAAAACGAAAGAGCATCGGGAAGGGAATTCAAGGTTTGTACAATGTAACAACTCCCAAAATAATATAACAGTTAATAAATGACAAATAACTACAGCTCCAAAAAGGTGTTAAAAAGAAATTAAGAATAGATTTGAACTTCTACTCGAAGTACTGATTGTTAGTTTAAGTTAGATATTCATGTTTTGCTCCAGGCTTCTCATAAAATCTGTTTCTACTATCTCTTCTGGTAGGTTGTTCCAGTTTTATGATTCTAACAAATAAGAGAGTTTATAGCAGTTAGTCGTTGCTGGTTTATTGTACAATTTAAAGCGATTATTTGAGTTGGACATACAGTTTGAAGTGGCGATTTGATTTCGTGTGATGTTCTCCTTCACATAGCCAGAAACGTTTATACATTTTTGGACATTCCATGTCATCTTTCCAAGAATTTCTTAGGAGATTCTAGTAATTTGTTTGAAAGAATAATGCCGCATTATTAAGATACTGATCTCGTATTTGCAAAACTGTTCGATACCTTGAAAAAGTTGGTCTCTGGTTTACTAATACGACAGCTCCATCATAAACCTACACACTACACAGGTACAAACTAAACACAAGAAGGCATGCTGGTACGTAGTATATTGTACAGTTATTACTATTTTCTAAACCTACAATTTCCTAAAATTGTTATACATTTTTTGAAAACGAATTACTTGATGAAGAACACCGCAGGCTTGTGCCATTCTATCAAGACTGATGATTCAGTCCAAGGACAATCAAAACATGCCATATCAACTCCCACTTGACATAACTACCAGTGAAGAAGCTTACCAGAGTTTGCTCTGGTATTCCATACTCGCTCAGTCATTCCTCAGTGAAGGCAATAATTTCTTCTTTCTTCAATTCAGAGTCAATTCTTGGAAACGCTTGATTCTGCCCGAGATATTTTCATGGGAACTACATTCTTACTAAGTAATTTCTTAAAAAAAGGAAAAATCGTGGTAATACTCACGCCCAGTACTCTCACTGTTATCACTGGCAGGGAACAGTGTCAAAGGAACGTCTGGACACTTGGAAATGTCTCCTACACCTGGCTTAACAACTGCATGGAAGATTTTGTTTTCTAACAACTCCACAAGTCGTTCTACCCCCTGCGGTGCCCAGTTACAAGCAGCATCCAAATGGCACAGCCTGGCTTGGCTGGGTAAGTCCTGAAACCTAGCATCCAAAGGCAGAAGGGTTTTCAATGGACAAATTTCGTGCACGCCACTGTCCAACAGGGTTACTGTACACGTTAACTCGGCTGTGGATAGAAAACATGATTTGAATGTCAAGGAAGTGCAAACACTTATTCTATGTACAAACAAATAAACATCATTCAACTTGATTTTAACTTTTTACTTGGCCCATCAGAGTGCACATGTAATCAAAATCTAGAAAGGTAAGGGTGCATTTAATTGACTGTATTCCAGAATAAGAATACATGGAATAAAGATTTTGGTCTGTCCAACTGATCAGTATTCCTTTAGAAATATACGATACAGAACTACTAGTTTTCAGCTTACCCTAATTCATAATGTGGTATAATCATTTTATTGCTTGGAGGTTATAGGAACACACCCTAAGACAGGGTTGAACTCTGCAGAGCAATGTTTACATGGCTTAGTCATACTTTCCTATCTTAGTTTAATGTTAGTCCATGGCCCTTGTAACTCAGTCAATGACATTTTCATACTTGATCTATATTAAATCTCTTTCTTAAACAGGATTCAACACCCCTAGCTGCTGAGAACAGAAGGAAAGGCACCTACGTGCTTCAGCACTCTCGCTCCTTTTTGTCAGTAGACGAGACAAAAACCCCGCCCTTTTTTTACCAGGAGTCGTGGGAGTGTTGAGGGTCAACACTTCAGCTCGGCACCACTGGTTCTCCTCCGTACGTAGTATGGCACACAAGTCACCTTCTTGCCACGTGCAATCTGTTAACACAAACATGAAACGGTCACACAATTCCCAAAAGACAAATGAATACACTTTATTCAAGTGCCAAACTGCTCCAACCCACACCTGTATGTAAGACGTTCTTGCTGAATTCAAGGTTATGGGTACATGTAACTGTGCAGTTGATCAATTTACGCTTTATTTTCAGATGCTTTTTTTGGCATTTCAGACAAATTTTGGAAAAAAATTTCGGGCACTTTTGACATTATCATACATTTATTAGAACTTTACGCAAGTCACAAACATGGCATTTTCAAACTTTAGTTTCAATATATGACTACTGTTCCAGTCAACTGAACAAAGTTATAGAAAAACGTGCAAAAAGATACAAAATCTATAAACTTTCTTTAAATTGTCTGCACTCACACCTCCACAATGTCCCAAGCCAAAAAGCAACTAGGGTTTTATACATCACCGTAAAAAATTTGGACATAAAACAAGTTTGAAACTTTTATTGTCCGAAATTAATTTACTACCACAGGCTATGCAAAACCTATTGCATGACATGTTCTCAATTTGGCACTTGCCAATGTTGGGAGCCCTCCTGTGACCTCCCTTCCCCATGGGCCTACTAACAAGTACTCAACGCTTTCTAGCAGCCCACCTGATTCTTGTTTCTCTCTATCGCCATAATACTCATTCATGGATTCCTGTAACTCATACAACCCAGCAGGATTTGTTAGCGAGCTAAAGTGTGACCAGAAATGGCCATCACCCATCACTGCCGTAATACGAACTTTATCATCAATTACAAGACCTTTTGACATGGCTTCATCACCCTGTTGGTGTAGAACATGCAACCGATTACTACAGCAATATAAGTTATTTGGTTATATGGTTGCTCCCTTGTTCAGTTACCCAGTTGTGTTCATCTCAACTCACTACTTGAACTTGATCCGTGAAGGCCTACAGAAATCAGCTTTCACTTGTAAAATAGTCAAAACAAAATAAACACTGATACCATAATATTTACTTTGCAACGACAACAAAAGCAACAACTTTATTATCAACAACATCAAGAGGCAACAGCAAACGCAGCAGCAGTAGAAAGTAATAGCATCAACAGCATCCAGTATGCCGCAACATGAATAGCAATAGTAGTGACAACAGCAATATAGCAACAACAATAGCAACATCATCAATAGTAGCATCAGTATAAGCAACAGCAGCATCCGTATTAGCAACTGCAACATCATCAGCAACAACAACAACATTTGCATGAGCAGCAACGGCACTAGTAAATTATATCACAGCAACAACTCACTCCATGTTCTTCTTTAGTTGTCTCAGCATGACCATTTGTGATTATTCCGTTAGACGACAGCTCATGGCGTGCTGGTTTCTCCTCTTCTGGCACTGTCAAAGCAACTTCCGCTTCAACTGTATCACTAACACCTGGGCTAATGGAGTCCGTTGGGTTTGGTGCCTGTTCTGGAGAAGCACTCTCACTCTCGCACATCTGTTTAGTCTCTCCACCAGCAATCATTGCATTGTCATTTGCTTCAAATGAAGTAGTTTCCAAGGCTGTCTCTTCAATAGCAGGTCTTTCAATGTTGTCAAGTGACGAAGAAGGCAGGCTTGTAATTTCTTCTAGATCTGTACTTGCTTGATTTTCTAGCTCAGAATAACTGACATTGTCAGTTGGAATGTTGGAATCTTCATCGGTTTTGCTAACAATGTCAGAAGTGAAGTTTGTATCTTCGTCTGTTGGTTCTGTTAACATTGTAGTTTGAACCCTCTCATTTGTCACAACAGAGGTTGGTTCTATTGACGCTGTTGTTTGGATCGTCGTGTCAGTCACCTCTGCAATGTTTTGATCCGTATCTCTTGCCAATTCTGCTGATGGTATTTGAGATTCAGTGCTTGACTCTGGTTCTGAGAGTGGATCTCTGACATATTGAGTATCACAACTGGGAATCATGGAATCGGAATCTTCCGCCTGAGCTGGCCCACTTTCTGTGCTCGGATCTTTGTCATCTGATTCTAAAGTGTCCAACGGGGTTTTGGTGGTAATTAGCTTATCCTTTGCTTCGCTGGTTTCATCAAACTCTGGTGCCATATGATCTAGAGGTACAGGATCCTTTATCTCTGCAGACATTTCCACTGTTACCGTTTCTGTATCTGTAACTATGTCTTCACTCTGTTTTGCACGAGACAGATTGCTAGTTATTAACTCTGCATTGCCATCGTGTAGGCGGCTTCCTACATCAATTTCTTCACTTGCAAGTGCAACATCGTCGCTACAGTCAGGTCTTGGAGCATCGTCTGGCTCTTTCTTTGCCGACTCCCCAGAGCTATCAGGTTCTGTCATGCTAGTTACTAATACTTCACTTTCTACACAAGTGCTATCATCTCTGTCAGTCTCTGTCTCAACATCAGCTGTAGTATCCTGCAAGGGTCCACTTTGCTCTGCTGCAAACTGATTCTGTGTTTCAGTCAAATCAGATCTGACAACACATTCAGCACTCAATGGTAATTCACTGTCCTTGGCCAGAATTTCATGCACTTGTTGTTCATTGTCTGCAATAGTTTCTTTCTCTTCAGATTCTAAATCCTTTGCCACTTGTTCCTCAAATTCCCCCGAGTGCCTCACTTCACTATCTTCAAGTACTGAACTCACATTTTCATTCGATTGCTGAAGGTCTTTGTTCAATTCTTCACTTGTCACCGATGTTGAAACTTCATCTCCCATATTAACACGTCTTTCATCTGGACTGAACTCTTTGTTGCATTTCTCTTCTTGCTCATGACTAACCTCTGTGCTGTCAGTCAAAACCTGATCCCTGTCAACCTTGGCATCGTCACCAGTTGCAATACTCTCCTTCAACTCTCCAGTGCCCTTCTTAATAAACTCCTCTTCATCAACAAATGATTCCCCTGCCAACAGATGTTCTTCGGGTTCATCAGCTGACTGCTGTGTGCAACTCGTGTCTACATCTAGCTCTCTGTTTAGGATTTCAAGTGCCTCATCAGACAGCACAGCATCCTCCACTTCATCTTCTATTTCATCATCATCACCTGGACGAAACATTGAAACACATGTTATCCACTATATTGTATCACCCAAACATTATTAGGAAGCTTTTAATCTTGAAAATAGATGTTTTTCAACTTCAAATGAAATTACACTTTCCACTAGCCTACACCAGGTAAAGTAAACATGTCTATTTTAATCACATAAACCTGATTTGCCTAATTTCCATTCAAAAGTATGCAATCATCTGCCAATTAAAATGCACCCTTTCTTGGTGTGTGCGGGTGTGTTGGGTCAAGAGGTGTGTGCAAATAAAATGTGTGCAAGTGTCCAATATTTTGCGGTAATACCAGTAACAATCCTTCCCTTCATTCTGGACAATTTCTATTCGTTCAAACAGTATCTTTCATTACAGTTTGATATTCAATTCAATGATACTACTATATTCCTGACCTGACCTCAACACCAAAATTATCACCTGCTTCTGAGGAAACTGCAAGTGGCACTGAATTGGTTCCATCTCCCTGTACCAACTGGCTAATCTCATCAAGGATCTTCTCGTCACTGTCTTCAATAATTTCTTCTGTTCCTGGGTCTGGCCCTGTGTTCATTTGCAACTCCTGTGCCGAATCCTTCAGCTATAAGTGATGAACAGATGTTTCAGTTCTACAAATCAAGGGTATTGTTAAACCCTGTTAATCTGGTCAACTGACCATCAACATCCCCAGATATTAACAGGTTTTGAAATAACGAAATGACTATAAAATCTTGTTTTAAGTTACATGTAAGAAAGTCGAAAGTACAAGATGTCCTAAACAAAGTCATCAAATGATGGCAATTCGAAGCAGTTCATTTGCATGTCAAAATTCATTACCTACAAACAAATGCAAAAAGATCACCCTAGATATTACCCAAATACATCAAAGTTCCTCCTGTGTGAATGATATATTAGGTTCCCACAAGATGTTGTTTTCTTCTTGGGTCCAAAATAAGTGCAATTCTAGACTTATGCCAGCGAATGGCAGCAACAATGCAGACCAAATTCCACTGCTTATAAATAGCCTTCCAACAATTCCTTTCATTTTCTCAATTGCTAATTCTTGCTATTTCCTCCCTCTGGGAGGGCCAAGTGTCAATCTTTGGACCACACACTTGCTCTCCATAATGGGAAAGTTGGGGGGGAGGGGAGGGGGGCACATACCACTCTGTTGGCAGTCAAATCTGCCTTCCTTTGTGACCTCGAGGTAAACAAACCAATCACACAAACCGACAACACACTAATAATTTGTTTACTTCATTGTTACAATGAAATAAAGGTCAAATGTCGACTTAGCACGCATGTGAACACGAATACTTTTAAATTGCTCAATAAACAAGATCTACAAAATTTCCAGGCTGTTGAGTTGTTAAGCAAGCGCAGCAGATAACACTAGCAGTGATCCCATACGAAGCAAAAGAGAAATCATGTCTGCTATCAGCTATCAATACACCCTTTCTTCCAAATGGCCCTGGTCAGGTCGGGTATGGCGGCCTCGGCTTTAGGACTGTCGCAATATAAGTATTGGGGAAAAGATTCAACATTATATTTAACATTCTTAAAAACATTTTTGTCTCATGACTAAAACAAAACAATGTATCATTTGCATTTGCTTTTTCAATCAGTCTTACCTGTATAAAGGATTACTTCACAACTGTGCAACCACATCTTCAGATCAAAATAAAATATAATCTGATCTGAAAATTCTAGTGATGGATGTGACCAAGTATTGAAAGGTCATAAAACGGAAGAAATTACAACAGCAAAGAAAATATGTATTGTAAAATATATGTACAAGAACCAGTTACAAGAATACGTGAGATTTCTGCACAAATTGTAATCTACATGTAACAGTGACCATACATGTTCTTTTAACTATAATTTGCAATGACAACAGATCTTTTCATATCACAAAAATCTCAAAGATAATAATTACAATTTGGAAAGTATGACACAAACAGAACCTGCATAGTATACAGTACATTCATACTAATATCCATTTCACATATCACATCCAGGTTGCAAACAGGGGGAGTTCTATTTTATACTTATTTTAGGAACTTATTTATGTGAAGCTGAATTTATATTATAGCTGGTGGTGTCAAAGAAAATATGTACAGATCACAAAAACAGTGAATGCAAACCTGAAAGAAATCACCTAGACGAGCACTTAAAGTAGTAAAACGTTGGCATCAGCTTCAAATAGATAATTATACTGATCGTCTAGAATGGAAAGATGGGAAGCAGCAAGTTACAAGATGAAAGAATGTGACTAAAAAATGGGATGGGAAAGAGTATGGTAATATTGGTTGAAGTTGAAAAGGTAACTTTGGCGAGACTGATATGGGATGTGATTGTAAGAACTGGGGAGGCCTATGGTAAGGAGCCATAGGCCGTACAGAATGTGATAGAACTAACACAAACAGAGAAAGCAATGACTGACACATTGACAGACAGTCAGGCAGACAAACTGACGAACTCACAGACAGGCATATAATCTAGCTAGTGCTCTAAATGTCAGCTCAGTCCTTCCATCCTCACAGTGAACAACATTACACATCAACTTCCAGTTGATTTATTCATCATTTGACAGACAAGACAGACAGGCTGACAACAGAAGACATACAAAAGTCAAGGAAGTGCTAATGAAAAATGAGCAGAGATTGCTGGTCAAGGAGAATAAGAAATTTGGTACGAATAAAAAGGTAAAATATCTAACAGAGAACAATGCAGTACGAACAATAATGAAAAGATGATGAAATGGATGAAGTATACAATGTTAGTACTGTACACTGGCATGTTGGCCACCCTGTGGCAATATTTAGGATTTTTCCCCTAAAAAGTAGGGACTTTTAGAGATGAATGGTCAGAGAATGAGAATGAGAAATTTATCTTACCTTTCTACCAACGGTATCCAAACAGAAAGATACTTATTCAAATAAAATATTACTATATGACATTAATGACTTTGACTGAAAGGGGACCATGTGAATCTTGTTTTGAAAACGCTTAACATGGGTTTGACATCATCCGACAACCACAACACAAAGAATCCTGCAGTTCGTCCAGATAGGACAGGTGCAGAATCCATGTCAAGCATTTTCAATGACATTGGTCATGTACAATCATCGGAGAAAAAATGAAAAAAAAGTAGGGCATTTTAGGGCAAGTGGAAATATTTAAGGATTTTTAGGAATTTTAGGGCAACCAACATGGCTGTGTCAGATGATGTTATAGCAGGTATACAAGGGTGAGAAAGAACACAACACATACAGTAAACTCAATAAATAAATAAACATAATAATCATCAGCCTTTTCATTGAATTGTTAGCTTCTTATTTTATTTTATTTTATTTTATGCTGTTAAATGTACATTACTTTACAGCACCTATACCATGTAATCTGGTCAATTCCACGAAACGCCTCAATTTGTTCTGTTTAGTTTCAGCTATCAAACTACTTTTAAGGAAAGTATTATCTGATCATTACTTCTCTAACTGTCTAACACATCATTCCTAACAGGAAAATATATTATTTCTGTCTACTAGATTTTGGTAATCAACTAAAAAATACTAACAAAATAATCTCTTATTAAACCAGAAAATGCAATTCCCCGAAAAGCAAATCTCCAGAAATATCAAAGTATTATTTAAGTACCTATTACAGTGCAAAGACACTGTATGAGGTAATCTGGGTTTGAACTGAAACAATCTTTATAATCATCAGGTCTCCAATTTATATTTGATAATTGGTGGTTATCTGGGTTTGAACTGAAGCAACCTTTATGATCATACGGCTTCCAATTTATATTTGATAATTGGTTGTAATCTGGGTATGAACTGAAGCAATCTCTATGGCAATAACTTAGCCTCTGTTATCCAACGTTACTTGAATGTTTCACTCACAGTTTGGCCTTTAAAGTATCCAATATCTGGTGCTGTACATGAATTTAAAGTCCACAGTTTGTGCAAATTTACACACCAGATCACATGGCACAGACACTGTTGTTAATGGTACCATCAAAAAGTTAATGTTTGCTAACATAGCAACCAATCCATAAGAAAGACAAACCAAATAACTGTCAAACTATCCCACGCAAATCCTAACCACTATTAAAATATTCTTCAACTAGTAAAATTCCTATAACACTGCAATATGTATAACTTGAACTCACTTGAATTAATAGAACAACACTGTTACATTAATGATTAAGTTCAGCAATTAATCATCACAAAATTATTCTCTAAAGAACATTTTCTAAACTTAAAGTGTTTAGTATTTTGTTACCATGTAAATATAAAAATAAAATAACATTCATCTTTTCTACAAAACAACTTGAAACTTTAAAGATACTAGTGTAAACAAGTTCATTTTTCTTGTTTATAATTCACCCTAATTTATACTTATCTATTAACTCTAATACTATTAACTGCTCTAATTAATAGCAACATACTATTACAAGAATTGTGGCGAGTTCACTTCTGAATTCCTATTTACAATTACAACTACTTCTACTCAAAAATAGCCGATAATCTATCTGTTTCCCCATGGGAGTAACTTACAAATGCAAACATCGACAGAATCAACACTACATCCTAAGGATGACATTTAAGTCTAACATGTTTGGTTCTTCAAACTGTAAACTCAAGGCACAAAAAAACCCTTTAAATTACATCATCTTAATTATTTGTAATGATCACAATTTAATTCAAAACTTATCTTTATATTTTGTGACTGGTTAGCATTCTTATCATTTCTGAAAAATACTTGAAAATTCAACAAACTATGAGTATCTGCCATCCCAAATATTATATTTTATATCATTTGACAAAAATCCACTTAGGTCAATATTTTCAAACAAGCCTTTGGGCACTATCAGTGCTGATCAACAACTGCAGATGCCTCTCCATCATCATCTTTGCTTCCTTTCACAAACTTGACATCTCCCCCTGGCTGTATGTCAACAACTGGGCTGACAGGGGGGGCAAATCCTTCTCCATTCCCCACACTTACCCCTTGCCCATCAGCTGGATCAAATTCTGGTGACCCATTTCTATGGTCAGAGTCTGCTGTAGTGTCTGCGATTGCTGGAAAGAAAGACATACTTAGTAAGATAACACAGAGGTTGTCAATCTTCCAGCTAGTGGTCTGTAGGGCGAGTGGGACTCTGAATGGGATGGAGTGGGATAGGGCTGATCAGACTGTGAATGGGCAGGGGTGGGAAGGGGCTGATCAGACTGAATGGGCAGGGGTGGGAAGGGGTTGAT
>JANVCJ010108271.1:0-17126 GCA_026413505.1 Epizoanthus ramosus
CCATTGCCATTACCATTGCTATTACCATTACCATCACTATTACTATTACCATTACCATTGCTATTACCATTGCCATTACCATTACCAACACTATTAATATTACCATTACCATTGCCATTACCATTGCCATTGCCATTACCATTGCCATTACCATTACCATTACCATTGCCATTGCCATTGCCATTACCATTACCATTACCATTACCATTGCCATTACCATTGCCATTACCATTACCAACACTATTACTATTACCATTACCATTGCCATTACCATTGCCATTACCATTACCATTACCATTACCATTGCCATTGCCATTACCATTACCATTGCCATTACCATTGCTATTACCATTACCATCACTATTACTATTACCATTACCATTGCTATTACCATTGCCATTGCCATTACCATTACCAACACTATTACTATTACCATTACCATTGCCATTACCATTGCCATTGCCATTGCCATTACCATTACCATTACCATTACCATTGCCATTACCATTACCATTACCATTGCCATTACCATTACCAACACTATTACTATTACCATTACCATTGCCATTACCATTACCATTACCATTGCCATTACCATTACCATTACCATCGTTATTACCATTACCATTACCATTGCCATTACCATTACCATCGTTATTACCATTACCATTACTGGCCATTACCATTTACTGACCATTATCATTAACATTACCGTTACCGTTGCCACTACCATTTACTGACCATTACCATTACTGACCATTACCATTACCGTGATATTAATATTAATATCAATATTACTATAATTACAATTAGTATTACTTTACTATTATTATTATTATTATTACTACTGTTACTATTTCTATTTATTGCTATGGCTATCACTGCTAAACGTTTACTACGACTATTGCCACTTCAACTATCCCGTACACTAAATTGGATGCTATACGCCAAGCTCTCTATTCCCCTCAGCTCTCACTAACGTTTTCAGGAGGATATGGCCATGGTCTACTGCGAGATAAAACATTTCCTGTCCTTCTTTGTCAGCTATATGTCTCCTGGCTACACCTTTTCCGATCACACATCTCATTGAGGAGAGGGCCTTCCTGGACATTGTCATTCGAAATTTTATGCATTAGCACTGTAAGAATATTCTTCTCCTCCGGCGATAAAATAATACTCGGCTGATTCTATTCACAGGAACTTTGGCCCGACTCCTCCGGCATATAAATCATTATACAGAACTGGAACGACCTCCGACATTAACATCTTAGGGAAGATCTGGTAAATAATACGAAGAGATGTATCGAGAGACCATAAAAACCCCAATTTTTAATGTAATAACTTTTGAAATAAGTTCTCGACTGACAGCTAAACTATCCTTTATGCTCGGAAACCCTATATATCATATTAACGTTAAGCTTGCCAATATCAGTTGTGTTTCTTTGTCCTAAAACAAAGCGTTACCATGAGACGATGATTCATTGTCACAGGAAAGCAACTGCTTTTGTTTACGATTTTAAACTAAAAATTACGAGACAAATTGCAAAGTGGGGCATGTCTTATATGCAAATAAAAATGTCGCGAGCAGTCTTGGCTCGAATTGTCTTATCACTTAGCAGGAAAGTGAAAGGAAATTAGAAGTGTCAGTCAACTTGTTTTTTTGAGGTGGATCGCACAAGGCTTTTAGGAAAGCAAAAGTCTAGGATACTTAAGTGATATTGAAGGCTTTTTGCCCTAATCATTTGCCATCTAATATGTTGTCTACGGGTAATTGCTATTACTTTTCCTAAAAGGGGTTGCTTTAATGTTTCCGCCAGATAGAGAAAAAACAGCTTTGTTTGCGTTTTCAGTGCCGATTCAGGCCGTCAATTAGTAAAGAGAAATAAAAGTTGTGTTACGATACACAATTTCTAGCGTTCATTTCCAGGGCAGTTTCTCATTGATAGTACACTGAGGGCAGAAAATTATAAACTTTCATTAGATTCTCGCCGCCAGTTCGCAATAGGAAAATGAAAGATTCTACCAAATTACAAGTATTGAAGAAATAAATTCCAAATAAAATATAGTACATTTATGTTATTTGATTGGCAAACAGGTTTTGCTCAGGGCAAAAGTCGTACTTTTTCGTGTGAACCCTTGTCCCATTAAATTTAACGACATCTGATATATTTCTTCAGTTCTTACTTGCTTTATCTCTTTGATACAACATGCACAGCGCTTTAATGTTCTGTCTTCGCATGGTATAATCTTCTCTTCTTTTCTCATCTATCAGTACATGTAATTAAAAATGTGACTCATATAAAACAAAGCGCTGGACGTGTTTTACTTCTGTCAATTTAGAAAACCCCTTTTAAGAATAGGCTATAATTGCTTCCTGCATTGCACGAGAGCGGGGACACCCCTTTATTGCTTTCAAGTTGGCACGTAAAAATGACTTACTCTAATCCTTATAAGACACAGAATATATCAGGTTTTAGTTGTAATGTGACATCTTGCTGGTTATGTGTTTTCACAGTTGTGTTAATCAATGAATGCGCCGGGCTTTCGCTAAGTAGCCTATAGCCTGTACCCTATCAGCAACTGGACTGAAACAATTTAAGTCGTTTAATTAATTCGTATTAAAATGTGTGACAACTTCGCTTATAGAGTGGCAGAGGGATTAGGACTGATCTTTATCAAGTTTCTTCCAGGCAAAATGCAAATTCATTTCACTTTCACACAGATTGAGGTCGAAGTAGCTGCCAAACCACCGAGTACTAAATACAATGCTTTTATGCCATTTTAAAGGGCATCGCAACATCAACAAACAAAGCTTTATACATACAGCGCCTGAAGTCATTTGCACAGTGACAATACGAGACGAAACGAACTTCTTTCCAATTAGCCAAGAGTTTCCTTTCAGCAAGGCCCAGAAATGAAATGTCAAATCTGATGGCTCAATATTGGTTTAAGAAAAAAGAGAGCAGATATTAAAACTAAATAACTCTTCGCTGTTGTTCGAATCGTGAAGTATTGTTTTGACAGGCTGTATTCAGGGTGCACTTTCAACATGAATGTTCGCTTACACAGCCGGGTAGAAAAGTTTAAAAACATGCAAGAAATAAAACACCTACCGTTTGCTTTTGCACATGCAGGGGTTGTTTCAGGTACTGTGGGTCATCGTTTTCGCAGAATATTCTTCCATTTACCATGTGAAATCGGTCTCCTGCCACAAGTTGGTTATGGCAGGTTGTACAAGTAAAACACTGAAGATGGTAGACTTTGCCCAAAACTTTCATTACAAGTTCTGTGGCGGGAATGAGTTTTGCACAGACAGCGCATGCGCCGGAGGAACCATACAACCTGCAGAACAAGTGGTACACACTTTTGATATAAACATATATGATATAAAGAAGGCAAAAAAGGCAGTAAGCCAAGAGGGGATAAAATGGAAAATGCGACTACCAGCTTGTTGGAGCTGATAGCGTGGGATGTAATATGTTCTAAGTAATTAAAGATAAAGAAACGTAAAGCCAATATTTAAGATAATGATAAATTGTCCTTCACCAGACTATTCAATTTGTCGACTTGCATTCACTGGAGATGTTAAACAGAGCGCAAGCGACGACAGAAGATATTAAAAACCTTTATTTATTAAAAAAGGGAAAACACGTCAACATTACTAGATCTTTATGATCGATTTTAGAAACTTCCTTAGTTTTGATACACGCGCAATTAGGCGATGTTCCCGAGCCCATCTCATCAGATGCGGTAACTCGCGAGTGGCTGCGTTAATGAGTTCTGTGGGATGGTTTCAAGCGTTTAATTACGACCATTCTCTGTCGACCTTTATAATGCGTATTATTAATACCACTGCCGTAATGGACGGGAATATTATATTGGCTAAAATGTATGCAAAGGACTTGATGGAAATTGAAAGGAGATAAAAGCGAAAGGCCTGTAATTGAGATAAAACCACTTTACTGCTATTTCACAGCGCTGCCAGGAAGCTTTTTATCATAGATGAGTGGCGGAGAACTTTCCTGACAAATAAGGATAAAGTTTCCTTCAAATTTATTTTCTTTGAACTTCCCTCTTTGGCTAACTAGGCCACGAAAATTGCATTTTACAACACACATACCAGCAAACTTACTAAAGAAAACACATTTGTTGCTAAATATGTCGAACTCGCCGGCGTACGATTATGCATGTGATTCGCCGGGTCTGGGTCAGGCATGAAAGTCAGTTATGTCATGCACGAGAGACCGGATTATAAAATGAAAACTAAGCCAGGAAATTCCACGTACCTCACGTAGTCTGTTTTACACAGAATCATCCCTCCTTTTGAATAACACGACGTTCCAATTTCACCGAGCCGAGCGTCGCAACACGAGCACTTCAGGCAGCTAACATGCCAGTACTGATCCAATGCGTACAGGAGAAACCTGTCGAAAATCTTCTCTCTGCAACCGGCACAGTTCCTTAGACATCCTTGCTGTGTTCTCGCTACAAACAGAAATAAATAAATCGTGGTTTTGATTAATTTTCGATGCCAAGACCACCGAATGAATTGGTGGCTCTGTCGGCTTGTGCTTAACTAAACTATGGCAAAGTTGAATACATGTACGGTGATAAAAACAAAACAGAGGCAATGTGACTCAAAATCACACAAATTAGTATAAAAATGTTTGTGTCGGGTTGGTAATGGTTTACCAAATGTTCACAAACTTACAGGCGACAGAGTTCTTCTCTTCCATTGCCTCTGAGCGCGTGTTGGTGATACGTATTCCAGTGAACCTATCGCTCCGTTGCCTTCAGCGCCACTGAGTGAAAATTAGCTAACGTTCCTTGTTTGTTAAAACAACTCTGGTAACAGTGCGCGTTATTGAAAACATTCATCATATGACAGTGAATTAAACTTAATCAATTCGACATCAAATCAGCTCCAAACCCTAAATGAGCAGGAATACAATTGGCTGTCAGCGTACAAGAGATGTGACCATTACTGAGACAAAATTCCGTTTCGTGATTGGTCAGCCACTTCAATCATTCTCTAGTTAAATCATGTCACCCCTTGCATCGTGTAGAACAATTATTGCCTTGATGCGAGTTAGTTTTTAGACTTTAATTAAGTCACGTGACCAGTTCCAATTAAGTTTACTTGTGGCTTTTCTTGAGTGTTTCTAGCTGTTAAGAGCCATACGAAACAGTAATGAATTTATGCACTTATCGCTTCCCCGCTGATAGTCATTCCGGGAGGAAGCATTCTATCTAGTAGCGCGCTTCTTGCCAAATGCCGAGTTTCATATTTGCCAGATCGGATGTCGTTGATGCAGTGGCTAAATTGATTTTTCTTTTCTCTCATAGAGGAAGCAATTTATTTAAGTCCAGAGTCGCTTGAAAGGATCATTTGTTGCTTATACAATTGGATGAAAACGGAATGCAATTAACAGAACCGACAAAAAAATGACCCGCTGCCCAGCTGTCGAAAGGTAAATTAAACAAGGGTATTTGAGCCAATCAACAAGCGATTTGGCCCTGGATAATGTATTGGTAGCACTAGAATCAATATTAACCCCGTAGGAATCGCCATGTCATTCATAATGGCTAGAATGATGCCTGGGCTAATTATAAAAGTAATTGAAATGTTTGCTCTTTCTGAAGAACCATTATTGTATCTTGCATTATTAAAATACCCAGTCTCAAACACCCAAATGATGAAATTGGTCGCGAGGAGCTGTGAACGAATGAAACAAATCCCAAGTGTTTGGCAAGTTGCTTTTAGCGCGCGAAATTTGCCCGAAGTATCTTACTGAGAAAGTTTCCGGACTTACCTTTATGGGGGAAGAGTCTCATATCGTGTTAAAATGACCCAGATAAACACAGCGGCCGCATACCACATGCAAACCCTCTGAGGTCAGAAAATTCGCTTATTGATTTGTGGATGTTTCAATTTCATCTTTTCCCAGCAGGAGTGTTCAAATTAGTATCCTCTATAATAATAGGAAAAGCTTGTAGATCCATTAAGATTAAGCTAGTGGCCTAAATATTCAACGTAGCCCCGAGCTAATTTGATAACAATTTTTCATCTCATATCATGCTATACGGAGACAGCTCATCACTATATTTCTCAGTGGTAAAATTCATTAAAGCCAAGCCAGTATTCGAAGTGTACTGATAAATGCATAGACTGCTCAGCTTACGAAATGTACTTTTTCCTGGAAGTTCGCACAGCTGAGTAGAAAAAAAGTACCAGACATCCTGGGAGACATGATGGTCAGCCGAGTTAGACAATTTCTAGCATTATGTTCTATTTCGTTATTGTCCTTCTCAGCAGCTATTGCCCTTAATAGTATCGATGGCGACAGAGTGATTCAACCTGCAGAGACATGTTTGTCATTTCGGAAGCGAAATTAAATTTACAAGTCATTTTCACACCTGATTTAACGAAAATGGCTATTTTAGTATTTACTCTCGACACGTGTATAACTTGTACCGGGAAACGGGACGAAAGTTCAATCTTAAGATCAGCAGAGAAATGACACAGCTTTACCTTTTGTATTTTTGTTCAAAATGTGTCATTTTAACGCTGTTTGCCTTTCCATGAGACAGATACTAACTCGTCAGGTCGTTGTTTGAAGCTTCCTGTTGGTGTTCAAGTTTCTTACAACAATTCGGACAGGATTATTGAGCCCAAATAAATGAATCGTTTAGCTGAGGAGTTTCCTGAATATAGTTATTCGACATACAGCCTAAAATGGATGAAACGGAACTAGAGAGTGACTGCTATTAGCCAGAATTGGAAAAGTAAAAGATTGATATGCCGTGTCATGCAAAACCAGCTAAAACCCAACCGTTATTTCATTAATTTGCACGTTGGACCGGTGTCGTGGTAACACTAATTGCGTTCCTTTGTAAACATTGACAAAACAGGCACGTGCCTCCTGTTTTATGTCTGAGAGACGAGATCGACTCTCTTCCAATGCAAAGGGTATTTCTGTTCAGCAAGTTAAGTACTGAACTAGCAATTCTCTTGCCTAAACTAGACTATAGCAGACTAGGGTCGAACATTGAAACACAATCAAAATGAACTGTGTTTTCTTTAGGGGGAAAATATTTACGATCACAACAAAATTGAAATGTAAACTCCTCCATGTTATATTTACATAAATAATTAAACTTTGAGAAAAGATAAACGAAGTCTTTATCTTTATACAAAGAACCAGAAACTAATTCTCTGTAACTAGCCGCGATTGGATGCCCTTTTCATCTCCCTATATCGTTTTCTAATACTTTTAAGGCTCCTATTGTTGCAAACTTGAAGACTGCAAAGAGGATTCTGATAAGATGAGTTTCATAATAGCCAAAAAGGTGATTCATTTTGTGAGATAAACAGGGACTTAATAAGCAATTAGAATGCACCGTCCAACCAGCACGGAATTGGGTCGAGAGCTTTTAACATACTGGTGAAGAATTACTATTTCTGTTTCGAGTATATTCGACTATTTGTAGATCGAGAAAATCCTAGATAATATAAATTTCACATGTAAAGCCAATTCTACTTTTCCTGTGATCACTGCGCCTTTCTATGAGTGTATTTTTCTTATTTTGTGAAAACATTTTCCTCCAGGGGTTTGTCTAAATAAAATTAAAAGACTTTGTTGCGGGAAGCGTTTTAAGTCTTATCACCATCTTGCGTAAACAAATGGCCTATAGCTCCTACCGAGCACACTGACGCAATTGCGAAGTCTTTGTTCTGCCAAGAAGTTTTAAAATACTCGCCGACAAAAACAGAACCTTGGAGCCATCGACATTTTTAGTCCTGAACTCTGAAGTGAACTCCTGTACACGTTTTACTGCTAAACACTAGCTATAAGCTTCGCACTGTCCACACTCCTTCCAGATTGTTCTATGCTTTAAATTTTACTCGAAAATATTCATCCACGAGAAATTTTCACAGAAAACAAAATATATCGGTTATGTATGTCAACAAAAGAAAAGTAAAATATTGACTCCATTAGCGTAACAAGTCACAAGTGCCCCTGTCACTCTGCACTTTTCTTGGTTGCTATTGCACTTTATTCGCCTGAGGAACATGCATGTAATATAAAGATGAATCATATGACCATGACTCATGAGACAATTTGTCTCCGTTCACCGACCCGGCTACCATTGTTTGAAGGGTTTGCTCAAGAGCCAATAATAGCGGTATCTCGTTAATTAGTGACTTCGTTTTGTTAACCCAATATTGAGGTTAAAACGTTTTTGAAGACTTTAGAATTAAGAGGGTTACGCTTGGAACAGGAGGGGGAGGGGGGAGGGGGGTTTGGGGGATAGATCAGCGCATTTTACCCCAAAAGTTCGTTCGGAGTGCGGATATTTATTATATGTACTTTACGCGACGCAAAACGATTGCGGATTCAGACTCGTCTGATTTTCTTAACCGGATTTCAGGATTTAAACAGGAATATTCGTGAATCGAAGACTTGACTATTTTAAATTTACATTTCGGATAACGAAAACCTTGAAACATGGCAGATTCTGAATCTGATTAGAATAAAAAACATTGCTAAATGTGTCGGATCGACTGAATAATCCACTCCTATTCACACTTATATTCGAGGTTGGTTAGGTTGTAAGCGAGACAGACCAAAGGGCGTTTGAGTAGAGGCTGCGGTTTTGTCCGTGCAAAATTAATTTTCGTTTCCCCCCCCCCTCTCCTTCTTCCTCCCCCTCCTGCTGCCTCCATACTCTCAAAGAGATCACTTCCTATTAATATGCCCCTCTCCTTCTTCCTCCCCCTCCTGCTGGCTCCATACACTCAAAGAGAGCACTTCCTATTAATATGCCCCTCTCCTTCTTCCTCCCCCTCCTGCTGTCTCCATACACTTAAAGAGATCACTTCCTGTTAATATGGCCCCTCACCTTCCTCCTCCCCCTCCTGCTGTCTCCATACACTCAAAGAGAGCACTTCCTGTTAATATGGCCCCTCACCTTCTTCCTCCCCCTCCTGCTGTCTCCATACACTTAAAGAGATCACTTCCTATTAATATGCCCCCTCTCCTTCTTCCTCCCCCTCCTGCTGGCTCCATACACTCAAAGAGAGCACTTCCTGTTAATATGGCCCCTCTCCTTCCTCCTCCCCCTCCTGCTGGCTCCATACACTTAAAGAGATCACTTCCTATTAGCATGCCCCCTCCCCTTCTTCCTCCCACTCCTGCTGTCTCGATCAGTCTCTTGTGTACTAGTTATAATTAGTATGCAGGTTGTCGTGTTTGGTATTGTTTGATTTTAATTCCAGATCAGCTACATGAACAAAGTGTTTTCTCTTTAATAACAGATTGTGGAAATTGCACCTAACAGCACAGATAACTATGGAGGCCAGGGTATGATAAAGCTTTGTTATACATGGATTAAAGCATTATTCTGCTTGGATCATGCACTAAATGGTTGTCAATCAATATATTGAGGTACATGTAGTAAGCACCTCAATATATTGATTGATGTGTTGAGGTATAATTTTGAGGTACAGTACATATATGTTGTAAGTACAGTTGGGGTTTCAGAATTAGATTTCCTCATAAACATATTGGGGTAAGGCATTGTGTTGTCAGAGTTCACCTTCCAAGCTTAAGAATCTTAGGATTTTGTTTGCAGGATCCACCAGATTTATTTGACAAGTTACAATTCTGGCATTATCAAATGTTCACACACTTTAATGATAATAATAATAAAAAAACACTTTAGGAGCATTCTACAAGCTCAATGCTCTTACAAGGAAATAAAGAAATTATTCTACAATAAATCTATGTATAATAAAAACCATATGAAAAAATGATGTGAACTTATATTAATAATAGAAAACTATATAGGCGATTAAAAAATCTATAACACCAGCTGATCAAATAATGTCCAGGGATCGGGGTTTGCAATGGATTTTAAAATTACTCTGATAGAAAACACATATTTAGGAACGTGGATGGTTAAAATTGGGGAAGATTAAAACGGATTACAAACTCCTAATTCAATTTTGGCCCAGACTAGACATTAAATAAGTTGAACCAATGTGCTGTCAAAATTGTGTTTCTTGTATTTGTAAACATACATGTACTTCATGTTTCTACATAATTCAACTAATATATAATTATTTTATCATTTCATGTTGTGCTGTTGCCGGTGCTTGCAACTTGTGTTTTATGGCTGTAAACAAGGCTTATCCCTACAAATAGCCTTATGTAACATAGTCCCTTTAACTGAATATGTTCTGTCCCTTTCAAGTTGAATAAGGACCACTCAGGGGAGACTATATAGTTCCTAAACAAAGTATAATTGTACAGCTTGCTGTTTATATTTTTTAATTTCCAAATACATTGCATTAGTTTCTAAAATTTTGCTTTTCTAAAATTTGTTTTTAAACATAGGTGAAATCTACTGCAGCAGTTGTCATGGCAGAAAGTTTGGCACTAAGGGATATGGTTATGGTGTGGGTGCTGGGACACTGAGTATGGACACTGGAACAGCAGGGGAGATTGTGGATACCGCACCCAAGACACGTACTCCATCTGTATCTGGTGCAACTAATGGTGTCGCTGGGAATGGGAGAGATCACTGCCCCAGATGTAGAGGGGTGGTTTATGATGCTGAGAAAATAATTGCATGTAACAAGGTGAAGAAATCAACAAGTTAAACCACAGGAGTCCCAGAATCAATGTGGGAATTTTTTACTTAGCTGAAGTGTTTTATGTGTCATTCTTGTTTCTCTGTTGGTAATTTCAAACAATTTTAACAACATTTAATTGCCATATTTCTTAAGTAATCAGATGGCTTGAAATAACCATCAGCAAATAAGAATAACACAGAAAACACTTCAAGCAAGTCATAGTAATATTATTTCAACAATATTTGTAGAATTGCTGATCAATGTATTACCTGAGTTAAAATGTCCCATACAATGTTTTAAACTGTAGGCCTTGCATTGCAACCATTCACATCAAGCTTTTATGATGACGTAAAGTCCCCTTACCATAGTGCAAAGAAATGTGGTTTCTGGGTACAAATATCGGACATCAAAATTACATGACTGGCGTATAAGTCGAGGTCAAGTTTTTACCCCTGTTTTACGGACCTAGAAACTAGACTTATACAGTGTACGCCGAGAAATACGGTAATTGGCACAAATTGATTGGAATTCATAAAAACAAACTTACACGATTAGAAAATTAATAGAAACACAGGAACAGTTATAAAAATCACTTTTTAATACCAACATAAAAGTGCAAATTTGGTTATATGTGTTTTAATAAGTTGGTTGCCATGGCAACATCAGCAGAAAAAACGTGTATGTCACTGGTGTCACTTGTTGCATACAAGTGCAGACTTCAAAATTCCCACCAAGCCTAACTTTGAAAGCAGTTAACAAAAACCCATAATGTGACCTCACCTTTTGACATCCACTTTAACCCTGTCTGGGCTGGGCTATTTTTGTTGCTAGGAAGACACTTTTATTTCCTTATTATAAATGCCAGCAAAGCCATAATTAGTAGATTAGTTAATTGGTCCATGATGTTCATTTTGGCAATTAGCTAGTTCAATTATGATGTCATGTGATGTCAGAATTTTGCCTTAATTAATTTCAAATTAATTAAAAAACATAGAATTGTCCTGTGCTGAGCTAGATCTATAATTTCTGTGAAAAAAATCCTAGTTTAAATTAAATTTTCAGAATAAGTTAAGTTTTTGACAAAAGTGTCATTCATAAACATGGTTGCCATGGCAACAGAGGAGTATCTAACGCTATGATTGGCACATCAAATTGTCTGCTAATAAATTTTAGGAAAACTCTGAAAGTTTCAAGTTGATAGCATTTACCGTTTAGAAATGGCGAAAGAAAATGCCCTTAGGGGGGACGATTCGCCCTCCCCCCAGCCCAGATAGGGTTAAGAGGAGTGTTTGTGTTTAAACTCAGTTCTGACTTGCAAATGAAGAGTTGAGAAATGAATTTACCACTAAGCTTTAAGCCTGTTGCTAATAAATCTATGTTACATGACCATTCATTATAATTCTCTTGAAGAATAGAAATGTCTGGTGTTACTCATGCATACAGCTACAGAGTTGAAAATTCCCATCAGAACTTAACTTCTGTAGACCAGTTAACAAAACGCACCAATGACGTGACTGTACATATATGCTCACTTTTACATCTTTATTCTTTTGGAGAACAGAAGTGTTTGATGTTATTGTTCTTATAACTGAAGAGTTTAAAAAATTCCGAAAACCTCTAGACTTGAGTTTAAGAATTTGTTGATTTCACCTTCAGAAGGAACTAAATGTACAGTCTCTTTCCCCAGAGGTGGCATAAAGGATGCTTCAAGTGCCATGAATGCAGCAAGTTAATGAATCCAACTGGATGGCAGGATCACGAGAATGAAATATATTGCAAAGGTAATGGACTTACAATTTACTGTTGATAGCTGTTATCAGTTTAATTTTAAAACTTTATAATAATTTGTCAGAGAAGCACAGGGGGACCCGACCAAGTATGTACAGCTGTTATCAGTTACATAAAACTAATTTCACAAACTTGTAAAAAAGACTCACAACCTGCAATAGGCTTTTTCACCAATGCAATGTTTTTTTACATTCCATTTCACTCAGCTCAGGGGACAAACTTTGAACGATTTGTTGAATTAATGAGAGAAAATCTGGCAGAGCAATCACACTTTGCCCCGTCAGGGAACTGGAATGAGAGACGAGTTGCATTGGTAATAAATAGTGTTTCTACCTTTAGAAAAGAGAAACTGCCGTTTTTGTTATTCAGTTTCAGGATTAATTTTGTGAAGGTACCTTGGATTAATATCTGCAAATTGTAAATTGTAAATAAATGAAATGAAATGAAATGAAATGAAAATTTGGGATTTTTAAAATTCGTGTTGCTGTGCATTGTGGGATTAAAGTGAGGGAAAACAAAATGGCGAACAAACCAGATTTCAGGCCGGTTCAAACCCGGGGCTCAAACCTTACTATACTTCTTTGTTTACATGAACATACATGAATCAGATGCAATATCAAGTCGATTGATACCGTTATCAACAAAAAGGCATTTTTGTTAAATAAAATAAAATACAACGCAGTCCTTTATTTTAAAACAAAATCGCCTAAGAGCTACAGAGCTTGTTCAGAATACGATCATGTGATATAAGGCAAGTTAATATATTTAATAGATAGATATTTATTACATTGAAGAAACCCAATGACGTAATACATGTAGTGAAAAAAGACAAATTATTCTGCTACCAGCTTCAGCTTAACCTGAGTGCCCACCTAAAAAGTTCTCTTCCCTGAGAATGTTGTATGTCTATCATAGACATTTTACATTCTGAGGGAAGAGGAGTTTTTTAGGCTGGAGGTTAGACACTTACATGTAGGTTAAACTGAACGTTTCAGTTGCATTCCTTTGAAGTATTTGTTTTTCTCTTGGCACAGCTTGTTACGGAAAGATGTTTGCTCCAAAGGGTTTTGGATATGGCACTGGAGCCGGTGCGCCAGCCCTGTCTCTGACAGAGTAGGAGATACTTGTGTGGTGCTGCAGTCATCTCGAGCCTGCTGGAAACGTTTTTAAAACACAAGACCAGTGACTTTCTGCCGCGTCGACACGTGTGTTTTCCAATATGCCAGGAAATAATATATGACTATATGAGTGGCATACAAAACTCATGTTTCTATTGTTTGTTCAAAATACATAATTTATTACAGTTACAGTTACTTTTCAATATGTATTAAGAATGTCAAAATGGTGGTTCTTGGTATATCCAATATATAACTTGTGACTCCATTTCTGGAGGACCAGGGTTCGCACAGGCCTTGAAAAGTCCTTGAAAAATGGGTCAGTCCTTGAAAAGTCCTTGAATTTTGAAATTTTGGCTTTTGTCCTTGAAAAGTCCTTGAATTCTTTCAAAAATGCCTTGAAAAATTTACAGATATCCTTGAATTTTTGTGTGAACAAAAAAACACAGGAGCAGAATCAGCAGCCCCTGACAACCATGGCGAGAAGGCAATCAAGCAGCAGCACAGCCAACATCCATCGAGAATTTCATGCTGAAAGATGATGTTCTGAGTGCTGAAATTATCATGCCAAACATTTATTTTTAGAACTATTGTTACTCTAATTCTTATGTTTAAACATAGCAAACTTGTTATACCCTGATAGCCTGTGGAAAATAGTCCTTGAAAAAGTCTCAGATGTCCTTCGAAAGTCCTTGAAAAGTACTTGGAAGTTTTTTTTTAAGTTTTTGTATGAACCATAGTAATGCTGCAAATGCTGTTTTGGCCCGATGGAACAGAACAGAATCATTGTACAAGACAGTTCAGATGTGATTCATGTAATGAATTTCCTAATTGCACTGTTTTTTGTCAAGTCAAGATCAATCAAGTAACGCATACATGTTGTACTTTAAAAACAATATATGTAGCTTGCAAAACACTGTCGATGACACAGTGTGGAAAGCTCTCATTGGAGCATTGCTTTCCGGGATGGTCTGGGTATACAGGCCGAGTCCTTTTGTATTTTATGGAGTGGGCAGTTACATGTACCTAACCAATACCTTGAGTTTATAACTCACTTGCCTTGTCTGTTCCCCAGCATTTTCATGTGACCAAAATCCTAACATATGATTGGCTGTTGAAATCGCGATTGCCAAAGGGCAAATCTTGTGCCTTTTTGGAACTAGAAACAAAGATGGCGTCTACCCGGAAAATAACAAGAGAGTTCAAAAGAAGGTTATTAGGGTTCTGGTTCATCAGATTTCGGGGTGAGACATAAATAAACTGATCATTTCAAGTTTTGAAATGTTTATTAGTCTCAAAAATGGCTTGAACTCGCGACTCGTACATGCATGCAAAGTAGAAACGGTTCGTTCTTTTCTTCTGCAGTTCTGGTTCAATAATTTAATTTATGAGTAAATATCAAAGCTCAGCCAATGCAGTGAACCACTGAATTGAATTCGAAATAATTTCCAACTTGTTGTGCAGGCGCCCCGGTTTAAGCAACTCAAGATGGGCGGTCTCAGCAGCGAATGTCAGATGCTGACAATCTAATTTTTATTCCCTAAAGAAGTCCTCCAGAACCTATTACCACAGAAAAGCAGTACTGTAATTTACGTGAAAGGGATAAAATCTGTGAACAACTTCGGAAGCAAATTTTCACAGGAACTATGCGACTGATCATGCAATATTATAACATGTCCCACTTTTAAGCACTAACCGCCATCCAGTGCCAATTCCAAAAAGGCACATCGGCCCAGTCTTAACCGCGCCTATGGTGATGGCAGTGTCATGTGATAATGCTGGGGAACAGTCAATGCCAGCAAGATTTTGAAAGAATTGCACCTAATGACGTTATGACTTGGACCAACTGGTTAATGCATCAACTTAACATAAAGTTGGTTGCAAGCAGCAATAAATTACAATGTCTCTTTTCAGGCATTAACTAGTTTTGACCTCCGAGGTAATAATAAGGTTTCTAGAAGACACCCGTTTCTGAATTCCAGATGAATCACATTCTGTGGCCATGAGTATGAAAAAGATCCAGGTGCACACCTGAAGTTATGTAATTCTGTACTCCCAACCTTGACAGAACTGCACTCTATTACAGGTGGTAATCGCAGAGCTCATAGCAGACGGGGTGGAGGAAACTTTTCTGGAAGGGGATCACGACAAGGTGCACCAATGAAATTTGAAGGAGACTTTGATTTTGAGAGCTCAAATGCAAGATTTAAAAAAGAAGATATTGAAGAGGAGCTGCATAATAAACTTGGCTTAACCCTTAATATAAGTGAGGTAATGTTCATCATTAATGAAGTACCTAAGAGTGTAGTCATTAGGTACAGTGTATACATATAACTATATCATAGCCTAAGACCATATACAAAGTACAGGTACAAAACATATTTTCACTATCTGTTGAATTTCAAACAGCCAAATTCTTGGTAAAGAAAAGAGCTTCAACTCCGGGCTCCGACAGATTTTTAGACTTTTAGGCTAAGAGTAAATCACTGTTGCAATAATTTATTTTAGATGAAATCTCGAGATGTAAGGTGCTTGCAAAGTGTTTTTATGAGCCCACAGTCAGAAATGAACTTTAGGCCAGCAGTGTCAGATTTCACTCTTTTATCACGATTTTCTAAAACCTTAGGGTTAACTTCATTTGTGTGGGTAGTACAAAATACAGTACAATTTGAGAAATAAACTTTCAAAATAAACTGTTAAGGCAGTGCAATTTAACCACTCAGATGTTACATTCATTATTTCTTGAAAATTATTTTGCAGAAGTACTAGTCCACTAACAAACAACATATTATTTTCTAAAGGCTTTCTGTTAGTTTGCTATCATGTAAGAATATCTAGACAGTCACGAAAGACAGACAAACCTTATCTGTTGCCGAGGCTCCACAAAACTGTTCATAATCCTGTAGCTTAGTGATGCTTGGTGTATCACCACATACGGCGCAGCTTGGTTGCCTTGGGCGCAGTTTGATTGTTAAAAAGCGACCCTCCAGAGAGTCGTACATAAGCAGCTTTTGACTATAGGAGGCTAAAACTGTCAAGGAAGATTGGCTGTGGATCACAACACATCTGTGCTTCATGCACCATAGAAATGAATAGGGGGGTTCAGGGGGTTTGAACAATCATTATTTTTAATAAAAACATGGTAAATATACTGACTAGTGAAAATGACAATATGAACCTTGCTTCTAGTCACTTCTTAGAAAATTATCTTCTCAATTGCTGACCCTTCACCACTGAATGAAACATTAGTCCCTGGAAAAATAATTCAAAACCCCCAGGAGACATTTCTGGCTACTAGCCTGTTCTATACCATGCACATTAAAGGAACTGGTTTTACGACTTCTTTTATTGTTACTCGTAATAGCGTAACAATATTACGAATACGGGTAACAAGAAAAAAGAAAAAAAACGCGTCCTATAATAGGCAGCGTATGGCCTGTTCTTAATTACTCGGGCCGCTGAAAGCGGGCCGAGTTTAGTTTTCGCCTCCGTTTATTATTATTATTATTTTTTGTGTTCCGCGATGTACTTCCGGAACTTCGAACGAGTCGGAAATGATGTCATTGTTGACTGCCGATGCCACT
>JANVCJ010108382.1:0-26562 GCA_026413505.1 Epizoanthus ramosus
CAATCCCCGGCCTGGTCGAGGGTTGAACATTTGTGTGACCTTCTTTCCCGCTAAAGTTCACTCAGCTTTCCATCCTTTTGAGGTCGGTAAAATGAGTACCAGCATACATCGACTGTGTATACGCCTATATATGCTTTCGGTTCGCTGGGTAAACTGGTTATTGTAATGCGCCTTTGAGCATATTCGTATGGAAAAGGCGCAATATAAATGTACCACTTTTTACTTTTTTTATGGGGCGAAACGAATGCAAAGCGAACGCACCCTAAGAAAACAGAATTTTAACAACTAGCCACCACTCTGTCCGAGTTTATAATGACGGCTCCCTGATTAGGAAATCGGATGAGCGAAAATGTGTGAGAGTGTTTGAAATTTCCCGGCCCCGATCCCAGGTTCACAACCGCGCCACAGCGATACCGATTCGGAACCGACAGTTGGCCGACAGTGAGCCGAAGCGAGTTTCACGTGTTCGATTCCACGCCGAAGGCAACTATGCCAACGACAACAAGCTAAAATGGCGGTCAGGACGTGGATAGAAAGTTCGAACAGGCGCTGCATCTGTTTACTTGCCTTAACATAATAATATAAACTGGATTAACAACCAGCGATGGAAAGTGACGACTCGGAGCGTCAAAAGAAACTTCAAGCTGGCAAGGAGAAGGTATTTGGGCTTTTGGCGCCATTTTTGCGCGTCATGCTCGTTGTACATTTCTGATTTCAGTTGCAGTTATCAGGTGTAGAAGGATTTGTTCGCATTTGAAATCTTCGAACTACATATCATTGTGACATAAAATGTTTGTACCACCAATAGCTCCTAATGTTCCAGAAGAAAAAGCAAGGACAAAAGAAGAAAAAGAAGAAAGGAAAAAGTGACAAAAGTGGTACTTCTGGTTCGGATGCGAGCGTAGCCAGTGCGCCAATTGCAACTGACGATAGTAGAAAATCCGTCAATGGCGAACAACTCGAAGCCAGCGAAGGACTAAAGCAAGAAGAATTTGTTCTTGTAAAAGACCAAGACCACAGCCAGAAAGAGGAAGATGCTGAAGAAATTAGCCAGGCAGACACTGATCGAGATGCACCTTCCATCGCCTCCGAAGCTGCCTCTCCGATCCCATTTGATGTGAGTGACATTCGTGTTTGGTACTGTGTTGCACAAACGGAGAACATAGCTGATTGTAAGCTTCATTTGCAAAGCGTATTTGTTATTTGTCACTGCTATATCCCCGCCTATGTTGAAGATAGTTGTAGCGTGTGCAAGAATTTTCGTGACTGAAAATATCTGTGGCTTGGCTGCAAATGTCAATGTGTGTTCGATCGCGATCTCTTGATTTTATTTGTTTTTTCCGATGCAACATTGATGAGTTCCATTTCATTGTATGTGTGGGTTATATATGGGCCAAAACATTCGCATTTTCGATTGGGATTTATTCGAAACAGTCTAAAATAGATTAATTTGAATTCTTATTGATGTTGCTCTGAGTCGTATCAAACTTATTCTTGTAATTATGTAGAAAATTGTTAATTGATTGCTCGTTTCTCCAGTTGATCAGAAAGTTGAGACGCGGTTTTTTATCTTCAAAGTGACTTCTAAAATAAAGCCGATTAGTTATTTGCCCTTTGAGAGCAAGGAATTGGAATATTGGAGATGGCAGTGTGATAGAGTCAGCTGGGCTTGCGTATTTTGATAAATTTAACGTGAGAAACTCTGGAATCGCGATGAAGCTATTTCAAAACAATATGGTATTGCCACGCATTCAGTTCTGAGGATGCTAGACTCGGTGGTCAGCTGTCAAGCTGGAGCCATCCGTTGGTTATTTAAGTATTTTACGACATGTACAAAATATGATATGAGACTCTTATTTTTAATTTCAGGCAGAACACGAGGAAGATATATACTCTGGTCGGTCTGGTAGCTATGCAAGTGGCAGTGAGTACAGCGATGGAGATTCGTACATGTCTGAGGTATGTCTATATCTGTTTCTCATGAATGCTAATCTTTTGGGGTTGATAACAAATCAGATAGATTTCTAATTAATGCCTTATTGATTAGTAAGGTTGCAGCACGTTGGGGTTTCATTCAACCACAATTTGGTTTTGTTATTGTTTTAAATAATTAGTTATACTAGATGGACACTAGTTATTATAGTTTTAGGTAGGGAATTCACATACATGTAGATGAGAACCTGCCCCTATTAATAGACTTTATACTACCTTCCTGCTATCTGCGCCCCACCCCTACACCCAATTTTGGGTAGGGGTTTGCTGCCCGAACAAAGAAATTCTGACCGGCTGTTCTAGAGTAAATTATCTGAATTTTGATACCCCATTCTACCAAAATTTTAGAAATTGCTCAAAATTTTGCATGAAATGATACCCCATTCTAAAATAAAATCCTCAAAATTCATACCCTGTTTGACGGCACATACCCGTATAGCTACTGTAGGGGAGTACCCCCCCCCCCTGGGATCTTGCTATCTTAGTGCTATTATGTTACATCCCATATATCCCAATCATAAATAAATCCAAAATTCCCCATGTTCCTGTAATGGCATCCCAAATACTGACACCAGAATAGCTCCAATCCTGCATCCCTTCTAAAAGCCTTGAGACCTGGAGGTTGGGGACCCTACATGTAATACACCATTGTTAATAGGATCTTTTTCATTCTTCTGCAAATAAATTTTGTAATCAACTGTTTTACTCTAGTAACTATCACAGTACTTAGAACTAAAAATTATAATACCTCTAGATCTTGAATAACCAATTATCTATTTCTGACAAAGATTCTAACTTTCAGTACATTTTGATGGAATATTTGAATGATGGCCATAAAGTGACAAATTATCACATTATATAGGAAGTATAAAAAACTATCTGAAGAAAAGAGTCCATATAGACTCTCATTTGTTTACTTTTCAATATTTTGATTTCTGTTATTATAGTTATTGGCACAGATTAAGCTTGGTACTTGCATGTTTCTTAACCAGAATATGTTGACATATGAATAAAAATATCCCTGATGTATGATAATGTCATGCAAAACAATACATTTGGTAGCATTATTTGAAGAACTTTGTGTTCGTTGACACAAATTTACATAATGTTGGGACACTTGTATGCTCCTGTCTTGTCCAGGCAAATTCTTTTGTTGCTACAACAGCTGCAAAGAAGTTAAAATTATTCTTATTTTCAGTTGGAGTTACAACTAGTTTCCTTTATTCGAAGTCCTTGTTTCAAATTTGTCTTTGAAAGAGATCTCAAGGAAGTCAACATCAACCATTAATCTTTTAATGTCTTTTTATATTTATTTTTTTTCTGTTCAAAACAATTGGCTTGTGGAGGTAGACCATTTTTGAATTGCTTGTAGAAGGCTTTTTGCTCTACAAATTTATCTTGCTAGGTTCTTCACCAAGTGAGAAAGAGTGCTGCTAATGATAGTGAGCATATTATGAATGGAAAGAATTTTTAAAAAGATATGAGGAACTGGTCATTATTTACAGTCAAATTACACAGGGTTGGATAACTGCATGCTGACTTTTGCATTATTTTCCAAAACCCATAGGGAAAAATTTCTTACCCCAGTACATTAATTATGCCAATATATTCAAATGATATCAGATACTGACAATATCTTTAGTATATAAATGCAGAAAGAAAAAAATCCCCATCCAATATCTCATTAAATTTGTCTTACCCCTGTATACATGTACTTTATTGTCAACCCAGCACTACCTGTAATGACCGGTCCATTATATAAAAAAAATAAACTAATTATAGGGATTACAATTGCAATCAGGCAGGGGACACTCCAGATGTCTTTATATACAAACATGGGCCAGAGTTGGTTTTGAACTCAGGACCACCTGGGCCAAAGAGGCCTGGAGATTTCAGAAAATGCATTAAACTAATATCTTATTCCATGCAATTGCATCTCACCCATGGTAAACTGTCATAAATTGGTTTTTGGTTCTGTAAAGTAAGAAATATTATGATTCTAAATTTTGTCCTCTTAGTATTAGCCACCGTTATCGTGAGAGTAACATGCAAGATATGAGATAAATGTATATATGGGGAATTGATAGCTCCTTATTAATCTTTGACTCATCTCAGCACACTCCTTGTATAATTTTCAAGAGTAGGAAATTACAGCAGCTAGTATCAAATGTTTGTTACACCATGTTTGTTTGCCGCACCACGTTTGTGTCACATAATCTGGAAACAGTCTAATTATCAAAAAAAAATGTATGCGTGCTTCAAAGAACAACATAAAACCAAAATGTGGCTTGCTGTCACCATTGCCAACAATGCAGTCATGTTTGTTTGAATTGTCTATTTGAGGTAGAAAATGGTTTGAAGGAATTCAAACAGCAGCTTGCCACAGTATTTTATTAAATTATTATAAAATTTAAAATACAGCAGTTTCTGTCTGCACAGAACCAACACCTGGTATCAAAAATTATCATTTCTGTGAGATCTCCAGGTCTGTAAAACCCAAGACAGATAGAGACCAGCCTTTGACTTGGGACCTGGGAGTACTCTCTTATATTGGCTACAGTGCTTGACCTTAGCAACTCGGTAGTCTACTAGCCCAAGGCTAGTAAAAATTGGGTTTGGGCTAGTAGAATTTGAAAACCACTAGCCATTGGGCTAGTTGTGTTAGAAGAGGTTTTGAAAGATAAATAAAGAAAAAAATTAGTTGATTGCCAAGGAGAAAGAAAAGAAAGAAAGAAAGTTTTCTTGCATTTTACGATCAACAACTCCATCATAGGGGTGGCAAATAAAGTGAGCATGGAGCCCGACCAAAACAAAAGTGAGCGCAATTTCAGATCTGAAAGCTAGTTGGCTAGTAACTTTAAGCCCAAGGACAAGTAAGTTAAAAAGTTAAGGCCGAGCACTGGGCTATATGGGTATGTGTCGCTGTGATGGGTATGGTTTTCAAGCCATTGAGTCTGGGATAGGGTATGGATTTTAATTGTTTAGTCTGGAGTTCGTCTGCAATAGGGTATCATTTTCTGGGAAACTGACCAGCTAACATGGTCTGTCATAGGGTAAGGGTTTCAAAGTCCCAGTGACATACCCCTACCCAAACTTTTATCCTCAGGACTCAGGATCCCAGGTCTAAGCTCCAAACCACTACAAACCACCACATGCTAGCCAGTGCTTGTCATTTGAAAATCACAAGCTCACCTAAGACAGTTAAAATATGTATGTTGCTGAGGTGATTGATTTCAGTCATCAAGTGAGTTTTTTTACACTCTCCTCGATGTGAATCAAGGTGAGTGATGGTGGTGCAAGAGCAATAACTTGCCTTAATGGCAAGCACTGGCTACCTCTTCTAACATACAGGGTTTCTTATAAAATAATGAAATTGCTGTTTTTACCATTTGGTGTAGTATTAAAGGTATGTTATCCTCTTGGTTGTAGGAGGGTGGAGTGGACAGCCTTGTTATTGCCAACATAGAAAGAAATGAGTTGCGAACAAAAACAAGAGAATTGGAAGAAGAATTAATGGCAAAGAAAGCAGCTTTGAAACAAATCAGCCGTGAAAATGCTGACCTGAAAGGCAGGCTTGAACTCTTGATGACTGACCAAAGTGGTGCAACTGTTATCAGGGATTTGACTGATAAAATTGAGGAAATGAGAGAAAATTTGCAAAGTCGGCAGATGATACTTCAAGAAATCAACAAAGAGAACCAAGAGTTGAGACAGAAAGTATCTCAGGATGCCAATAGACCTGATGTGTCTTCTCAGATGAAAGAGTTAAAAAGGAATATGGAGAAAGTGGAGGCCCGCAATCAACAACTTGATGCTGAGAATGTAAATCTGAAGGCACAGCTGTCACAAGTACAAGGTGATCAGTTGTCAGTTGATTTACCTCATGATGAAAACTTGAAGCATAAATTGGAGGACGTTTGTGTGGAAAATGAACAACTGAAATCAAAATTGGCCATGATGGAATCAGATGCTCAGATGAGAGAAAGTTTGGAGAAAGCTGATGAACTTTCCAGACTGCTTGGTGAGAAAGAAGATGAGATAGACAGACTACATCGTGCCCATAGCAAGTTGTTAACAAGGTTGGAGACTTTAGATAAAGGGGAACCTCTAGCAGATGAGACAAATGGTGCATCAGCAGAGCTAGAAATTGAAGTACACAAACTTAAGATGCAGATTGACAGACTACAGGAAAATTCTATCTCTGAGTCTTCCCAGCTTGAAAATCTGAAGCAAAACCTTGAACTGAGAGAACAAGCTTTAAAGCAACTGAGTAAAGACAATGATGAACTGCGAGCAAGACTTGCAGTTGTGGATTCATCTGACATGAAATCCCTCTTGGGAGAGAGTCATAGGAAACTTGAAGAGATGAGTGCTCACACTATATCAAAAGAGCAGCAGCTACAGAAAGTTGAAGAAGAACTTCACAAAATGAGATCAAGATCAGTAACACAGGATGAGGAGATTATATCTTTACAAACCCAACTTGCTGTTCTTGAAGATAATTCTCTGTCAGAGACTTCACAGATGGAAAACCTTCGGCAAAACTTGAAACTGAAGCAAAATACTGTTAACCAACTAAACAGTGATAATGAAGATTTACGTTCAAGAGTTCAGCAGCTAGAAACACAGGCAAAGGAAAGTCAGGAAAGAGTTGATGAGCTGACAAGAACTTTAGCTTCAAGAGAAGAAGAAGTAGACAGGCTTCAGGATGTTTCTTCGGAGCTGGAAGAGTCACAGAAGGTATCAACAGCCATGGAAGGGGAAATTGTCACTCTGCAGAAGCAAATTGAAGCAATGGAGGATAATTCACTCTCAGAGTCTTCTGAAATGGAAAACTTGCGGCAGAATCTGAAATTAAAGCAACAAACACTACAGCAGCTGTTGGAGGACAATGAAAAGATGCATCTGGATCTAGAGGGGAAGAGCAGCCAGTTGATAAAAGTATCTGAGCAGCTGAACAACAGAGAGAGTGAGCTGGAGACTGTTGTAAGAGAGAGAGATGAGAAATTGATCACATTAATGGATCAGTTTGCAGATAAAGAAAGTGAATTAGAAGACTTGAGAAGAAGTAATGACCAGCTAAAGGTGGAACAGCAACAACTGTCTAAGGAGGTTGGTAAAATGATAGAAACCCAGGGGAGTGGGGAGATATATCCTTAGTTAGAGTTTCTGGTTATCACAGTCTGTCCACAGGGTCATACATAGCTTTGTAAGTCTAGGAGGGCAAACTTCAATTTAAAAAGCCAACAAAGTTATAAAATTATTTTTGGGGTATCAATTCTGACCTGCTACTCAAAGTATGATCAGTGCAAGAAAGTGGGTGCTTGTTTCCATGCCTGACACATTAAATTGCAGATAAATTTAGGGAAATTCAAAATGTTGATGGTGACTAGATAGCTTTATCTGTTTTGGGTAACATTAAAAAAAGTGTTATACAATGTATAAGTCATGAGATTGTCACTGGTGGGGCTCACCCCAGTCCAGGCAGGGTCCTAAAACAAATAATTATGGTGTATCACCTGAAAATCAAGAAACTCATACTGTACAAAAATCTCTTTTATTTTCTTGGTTGAAAAAGACAATTTTGGGAAAACATTTTTTGTTGTAAACCTGCATTTTGACTACAAATGACTCTTGGAAAACTCCTGGAAAATGTCTAAGAAACCTCCTGGAAAACTCCTGGAAAATGTCTAAGGAACCTGGAAAGCCCTGGAAGTTTGAAACTTAAAAAGTGTATGAAATCTGTTGCCTGTTTTGTAGGTCCCTATTTTGTATTTCTCCTTGCAGGACATCACACAGGCAACTGTAACCTTGTCAAATCTCCACCAGTTTATCATCTTACATTACTTTGCAGTTGTGTTGAATGCCATTTTGAACTACAATGTAAGATATTGAAGTCAAATGAACACCTGATGCACGCCTATTAGTGAATTCATTAGTCAGGCGCAGCTAATAGTTCACAACCCCTGATTAGGGAGAGGGTGTGGCCTCTTGAGGTATTTCTCCTTGCTGCCATTAGAGGCACACAAAGGGAAACAGTTGTGCAAATGTTTCATGAGGCAGTTACTGCAGCCATATCCTCTCATGTGCAACATACTTTTAATAGTAACCAGCATATCCTTTGCATGTATTTCAGTACCCCATTGAATTTAAATAACATATTTAAATAAACTTTGACATCTTATAGGTAGAGTCATTTCACATCCAGTCTGAGGAGTTGGCTGAAAACTTGGACCTTTCCCAAAATCGGCTTTTACAACTTCAAGAAGTCCTTGGCCACAGAGAGGAGAGTATCCGAAAGCTAGAAGAACGGTTGAGTCAGACAGATAACAACCAGGAACAGCTCAAGCAAGAAGCTGAACTACAAACAGATGAACTAACAACTCAGATAAAGATGTTACAGGAACAACTACTGCAGGTACATGTATGTACTGTGTTGATAGTAGGCTGCATTTACAATTACATTTAACAAATGAACCAGACAGTATTAGATTTGTGATGTTAACATTTGCATTAGCTGTCAACAACAACAACTCTTTATTTTACCCTTAGAAGTTAGGTTACAAATGAAATAGGAACAAAAAAAGTAACATGTGAAAAGGGTACTGGCTTCCTGTAATAACCATAAAGGATTAAAATTATCAGGAACCAGACTTTGCACTAATCATTTACAATTTACATGATTTGATATCAAATTTATCTTAATATCAATGGTTAAAAAGACATACAAACGACCTTCATAAGAGCTTTTCTTTTCTAATCGTCTATGTAGTTTTTCTATTATATAAGTTCACATAATTTTTTATATAGTTTTTATTATTATACATAGGTTGATTGCAGGATATTTTCTACCATGTAAGAGCATTGGGCTTGTATAATGCTCCAAAAGCATATTATTATTATTATTATTATTATTATATAAGTGCTAAATGTGCAGAGTAAAATGTTTTTTTTTGCGTTTTGGGTAAGAATGTGATTATTTTGTTCTTTTCTGATGTTACAGAATGATGATAACTTAAAGATGCATCAAGAGTCAATGCAGAAGGCCTCATGTGATTTGATGAACACCAAGACTGTTATAGAAGAACTTCAGGCCAGCTTGCAAGAGAAGGACCAGCTCATCAGTGAACTGAAAGAGTCTCGAGGGAGGGAGGACAGTGACAATAAAGTGGTTGTTGAAGAACTTCAGGCCAGCTTGCAAGAGAAGTACCAGCTGATAAATGACAACAAAGTGGTTGTTGAAGAACTTCAGGCCAGCTTACAAGAGAAGGACCAGCTGATCAGTGAACTGAAAGAGTCTTGTGAAAGGGAGGTAAAGGACAAGAAAGTTGCTGTTGAAGAATATGAGGTCAGCTTGCAAGAGAAAGACAACAAAATCGGTGAGTTGCATGAGGCACAAGAAAGGGATGAGACAGAGTACAAAATTGTAATTGAAGAACTCCAAGCTAACCTCCAAACAAAAGAGAATGAAATTAGTCAACTGAAGGAGACTGGCGAGGGCAAGGAGGCAGAATACAAGGTAGCCATTGAAAAGTATAACAGTGAAATTGTAAGGCTGTCTAAAGAATCTGAGTTGAAAAATGAAGCCCTCGGCAAACTGAATGCTGAGACAGTAAACTCCTTTGCTGAGGCTGAGGATCTAAAGGCTCAAAATGAACAAGAGAGAAACAAGGTTTCTGAGCTAGAAAACCTTTTGATCGAACTGAGAAAACAAAGTGAGGAGGACAGAGAGAGCCTGGAACATTCATATCAAAAGGAACTTCAGGAACAAGGCCATAAGCATTCTCAGGAACTAGAGAATCTGAAGATCCAGCTGAATCGGCAGTTTGAGGATTCTGGGCTTGAACAGGATAGCATTATGAAAGACCAAATGGAAAAGTTAAAACAGATTTATGAAAGCGAACTAAATCATTTGAAAGAATCATTGGATAAACAGCTAACATTGAACAGTGAACGTGAAGAGCAAATGGAGCATGCTACAGAAGGATATGAGACCAACTTGTCAGCAATGAAAAATGAACTAGGAGAAACAAAAGTAGCTCTTAATAAACAACTGGATTTGTGTAGTGAACTTCAACAACAAAGGGAGAGTGCTGCGAAGAGCCACGAGGGAGAGCTATCAGAATTGAGAGAACAAGTTAATGCATTGAAGGAGTCATTGGAGAAACAAGCTGCCATTAACAATGAACTTGAACAAGAAGAAAGAAATGCAAGACAAGAACTGTCAGAGCTGAAACAAGCATTAGACGGAGCTAAAGAGTCGCTGACTAAACAACTGAATTTGAACAGTAACCTTGAGCAGCAAATGGAAGGAGAAAAAGAGAAATATGAGACATTGAAACTTGAACTGCAGGATCTTAGTGACAGGGACAAAAATCAAATTGAGTATTTGCAGTCTGAGTTGGAGAGGTACAAAGAAGCATCAAATAAATTTGAAAGTGAGATTGCCATTAGAGAGGGAAATGTAGAAGAGATTGAACAACTGAAGGATCGATATTCCAACCAGCTAATGACATTGAGTCAAGAACTTCTAAATGAACAGAAAACACTTGAAGACTTGAAAGGACAGATGACTGCAGACAGACACCAGCACATTCAGCAGTTGAATGAGCTGAGAAATGAAATTAGACAGAAGGACAGGCAGATTGCAGAGCTAGATGACAACTTGTCAAGTTTTGAAGAGGAACATACAACAGAGATGCAGCATTTTAAGCTTAACATTGAGAAACAACAACATCAGACTGAAGAGCTGGAGAAGCGATTAGTTCTTGAACTTGGACATGAGTCTGCAAGGCATCAAAATGACTTAGAGAAACAGAAAATGACATTAGAAACTAAACATCAAAGAACAGTTGAGGAGCTGATGGAAAGGTTGCGTTCTCGAGAAGCTGAAAATGAACTGCTGCAGGAGAAACATGCAGTAGAAATGGAAGGTTTTCAACAAAAGTTGGCCGAATACACTGGCAGCGTAGAAGAGCAATTACGACAACTGCAGAAGGAAGCCAAACAAGAGGCTGAGGAGAAATACAGGCAGAAGTCGCAGGAGCTTCTGAATGGTTTGCGAGGAGAACATGCACAAGAGCTTAAAGATCTAAGAAGTAGCCATTTGGAAGCCATAGAGATATTAGAAGGAAAATTAAACAGTGTTTCTGCTGAGAAGGCAGCTCATGATGCGCAGATTGAGAAGCTCAAGACACAGGTACAGGAGTTGTTTGAGGAGAAGGAATCGATCTTACAGCAAACAGACTCTGGTAAAGATCACATTCAGAAAATGAAAGATGAATATGAAGATCAGATATTGACTTTAAAAGAACAATTGCAGCACTTTCAGGAGCAAAGTGAAAAGAAAATGGTTGAACTTACTGAGAAGAAAGAAAAGGAATTCGCAGATTTAACTGAAAACCTTGAGGAGAAACATCAACGAGAAGTTGCAGAGCTACAAGAACACTACAACAATGAACAACCAAGAGTTAGTAACTCTGAAGCTGAGGACGTACAGAAACAATTAGCTGAGCTAGAGTTGCAAAATGAACAAAAAGTGAAGGAAATGAGAGAGCATTTCATGAAAGAAAGTGAAGAAAGGATTCTCCAAACACAAAGTCTGTTGCTAAATCAAATCAGCAATGAAGAGCAAGAAAAGTTACGTCTTCAAGAAAGGTTAACAAAGGCAGAGGAAGACTTTAGAATTGTTAATAAGGAGAGAGATCAACTGTTACATGATATAAAGAAGCCCAGTGGTGGCAGTGATTTCCAAGACATAGCAGAGCCACCAGTCATCCCAGCCATTAGGATTGAGGTGCATGAGGAACCGGTTTTAATGCAGCAGGCTGCTGACCAGCTAGAGGGTGTACCTGAGGACTCAACTGGTAAGTAACTCAGTAGGTAGTTGTGACAGGGTGCATTATTTGAAACTGGGAGGAAGGTTTGAAGTAATGGTTAACTCTTGAAGCCTGTAAAGTACATAATGGACATAATGAACATCTATTGTTGCTGCTCTTAGTACCAGTATGTGTTCAGTTGTAAATGCATTGTCTTGTTCTGTCTTTGACTTTGCCTGATTCCCATCACCAATAGCTATATAGATTTTTCACGATATAGATCATCTAGCCTACAATGTAGTTATCACAGAGCAAGAAGAATCGCATTTTTAGTCATTATTTTTATAAATCAAGATATCATGTTGATATGTGGGGCTTTTGCCGTGACCCAAATAATTCAGTCACCAACTATAAAAGCTAACTAGATGGCCCCAGTAGTTATATGTTACAATACCTCTTCATGTATACTTCAAATTTAAGTTTGCTTTGTGCACCCTTGCTTGTGGGATTGGATATGGCATACATCCTTGACTACCTATTTCAAAAGTGTTTCGAGAATACCTTTTAGTTTATATGTTACTATAGCCTATAGTTGTCACCACTTATATCCTATCCTTACCATGATTGCTTTTTCTTGTGAGATGTGTGTTATGGGCAAATTAGTAGGTTTTGTGTTCTAATAGTTGTGCTCATGCGTTTTATTATATTGTAATATCCTGACCACTGATGCATGCTAAGCTTCTAACAAAGTTCATAATCAACTCAGCCCGAGTATAGGCTACTGGTAGCCTCTTGTTTATTTAGAATTCCTGAAAAGATGGTACTGAATGAATACTAAATAAAAGTTGATGTACTGCAGCTGAGGGCAGTGTACCAATAACCAATACAGAACTGACGACAAAACTACAACAAATGGAAGAAATCATTAATCAGAAGACTGCAATAGAAACAAAACTCAATCATCAGCTACAGGAGATGAAAGAAGAACTGCAGAAAGAAAGGCAGACATTTTCTGCGGAGTTGATTGAGAGAGAAACACGTCAGCATGAACTAGAGGCCAGAAAGGAAGACCTTGAGATTCAGCTGAATGCACTGGATAGAGACAGTTTTGACTCTGTTCAGCAGTTCGTCATGTTGCAGGAGCGACTGCAGGTAGGTTTACTTGTTATTGTTTGTTTGTTTGTTTACATGAAGACATTGGGCACTATTCATGCAGCCATGTGCATCTGATCATGCATCATCAGTGAAATTATTTTGTGGTTAGGGAAAAGTTGGAAGATTCCTATTCGCCACTCCAGAAACTACAAAAAGACTGGTCCCATCTACCCAAACACTCCCAGAAAGCAATGCTCAAATAAGTGTTTTATACAATGTCTCATCAAGAGTGTTTCTCAAGCTATTGTTTCGGTGCCATACGTGTTATTTTACGTCGTCAAAGAAACTAAGAAAGATTAGGAAATGCATTATGTGAATCACATCGCAATTCGTACAGTCTCATTGTTATGTTTTGTTCTTTCTTACCAAATTAGTATTTGCAGTATTGGTTTCTGGGATCGTTTGGGTGGACGGACCCAGTCCCTTTGTAGTTTCTGGAGTGGGGAATTGTGATGGCAGGCAAACCTGTATTCACTGACACATTTATTGGCATATTTGTATTAAAGGCACATTTGATTGACTGTATTCGGGAATAGAAATACATAGAATAAAAACTTTGATCTGTTCAACAACTGATCAATGTCCCTCTTAGAAATGTACGAAACAGAATTATTAGTTTTCATCTCACCCTAAATGATTTTATTGCTTAGAGGTTGTACGAGACATTTGAAATGGTTCCGACTGTTTTCCTATTCTGGAATAGGGTCAATTGAACACACCCTAAGAAGTTAAATATTGTACGTAATTTGTGTAAATTACTTAAACCAGTTCTCTACAATAAAACGTGATGCTTGATCAGCTTATAAAGAGTTACCTAGAGTTACCTAGAGTTCTTTTCTATAACTTGGAAACAGAAACCGTCAATTTTATGATTTTCATTTAACTTCTCCACTACAGTTGTCGTGCATCCAGTTTTCACCACAATATGTGCAATATAGTATTTTCCAGATTGTAACTCTGTTTACATTGTGTACAACTCTCGGACGATGGGTTCTCAGTACTACTTTTATAATACATGTATTTTAGTAGAAGTGGATAAGAAGTGTTACAGAGATAAAGAGTTGCACGAACGAAGCTGTAATGTGAAGGTGGAATCATAACCTTTTACGGCAGAAGCAGATATACATTACATCCTGTTGTGTTGCGATCTCTGATGCTGATTGCATTCATTCAGGTCAGTGGGGAACTAGAGCAAAGGCTGAGGAAAGAACAGTGGGTTCCTTTGGTTGTAAGTGCGTTCTGTTAGTAGGACAAGCATGCTGAAAATGATGCAAATGCATGCGTGGCATGGACACCCACATCTTCTTTGCACTTCTACGTGTACATAACTACACCAACTATCTATGCTCATTAACTCAATCTTGGTGTTCGTTTGTGAACCCATATACTGACAGGTGGATTGAATTCGTCATCCACAATGTGGAGAATGAATGAGTTGAAGAGACGTGCATCATTCCTCGATATACATGACGTTCCTTTTATTGTACCAAACATGCTTTACTTCACCTTTATAAAGATTCTTGAAAGCTTTTAAGTGGACTACTTATCATGACATTGAAGAAAGTGTGTCTGCCTTGAATTTGTGGTTGATTTGTTCTTTTCATGTTTTTTTCCTTCAGTTATTTATGTTCAGTACGAACGAACGTTTTGTAGCTGTAGTTGTTGTTGTTGTTGTTGTTGTTGTTGTTGTTGTTGTTGTTGTTGTTATTGTAAATCATTGATGTGAAGAATTCTCTTGACTTCTCAAATATTTTCAAATGGTTTCCAGATAATCTCGTTCACACATCTCTTCATGGTTCACGGTCGACATAGTATCCTATCGGCATTCAGTCCCATTTAGTTATTGTTAATTATTTTACTTGACCTTGCCGGTTCCATTTTTCTTGGACAATTTGATTGTCAATTACCGTATCATATTGTATGTTTGGAATTGAAACTAGCAAGTGTGTTCCGAACTTGTTCTACTCCCGACTAACACACAAAGCCCAAATGCAAATAAATGTTGGAATATTGCATAATAAATGTCTGTAATAATAGCACTAAGGACCACTAGGAAAAGTGTAAATTTCCCACATAATAGTTTAATATGGTCGTTAATATACATGCAATGGGATTTATTGAGTTAAAAACGATTTATAACTGAATAACCTATATACTGTATATTACACATGTGCTTATTTACTAACATCCATATTAGAAGGAGTAGAAGTAGGAGTAGAGGTCGCACCTCCAACAATACACAGAATTGGAAATAGCTTGTATCTCTGTTCGTATTCATGAATAATTCACGCCAAATCGCGGTTACCACTGTCTGTAGTCATTGAAATCAGCGGCATTTGCGAATACGAAACTGGTCTATTGTTTCACAAGTGTGACTTTTAAGTGTAGTAGTTACGACTGGAATTGATTTTTCTGTGTGTTTTAGGAAAAAGAGCAAGCAGAACAGGAATTGATAGAAGAGAAGAACAGATTAATGGCCATCATTCGAGAGAGCAGTATGGAACTTGAAAAAGAGAAGAAAGCTCTTGAAGACAGGATGCAGGAACAGCAGAAGATTATCGAGGTGAACGACTGGGAAGATAAAATTGGTTATAGTATTCTGGCTTAACCGGGTTCTTGTAGATGAAGAGAGGGAGATGGAAGAACTGCATTTTGCCATTTGCAGCGCAAAATTTCAGTTGAGAAAAGTTGGGAGAGGCAACGTTAAGCGGCAATCGAGACTACATTTTGTTGTTGTTCTTATAGATGATTAGTTTTAATTAGTAGATTATTTTGTTTTCTGATTCGCAATGACTGGTGGTGCTGTACCGTATTGTTCTTGACCTTGATTCAGGATTCACACGGTTCTGGCCCCAGTTGTTCAATTATCGAGCCCATAACTCCTTATCCAGTGAATAAAACAAGCTAAACAGTTAACACTTGTCCGCTGGATAAGGATTTATCCGCCGGATAGCGCTATCCACTCTTTGAACAATCGGACTTGGAATTTAAACATTCATTTTCCTAGCGTGGAAGTCAGGGAAATTGAGAAAATGATCAGCCTAGAAAAGTCATGGAACTTCGGATTCAGTTTTGACCAAACTTACCTTTGTTATTTTTAAACATTTTAAAGTATTTAAAACATTTTGCCAGGAAAATACAACCAGGCTGAAATAGCCAGGTAATTATGCTTTCGTATGCCCTTGCGCGCTGCTCTTACACATTTTAAGTCCTGGAAAAGCTATAAAATTTCAATTCCAAGCTTTTGTGTAAACCCTGTGATTGCTAGACAAGCATGATCGTACATGCAGCTTCCAGTAACTCGTGTCACACTTGACTCGTATAGGAGCTTCAGGACAAGATCACCACATCAGACTCTGTTTCCGATGAGCTTCAAGACGTGTTTGGACGACAGTTGTTGGTGCTCCAGGGCCAACGAGACTCCCTCCTTGAACAAATGGAGCAGCAGAAGAGGGAGCGTAGCACATATGTCGACGTTCTCGAGGAGAAGAATACCTTGGAAGAAAACCTGAGGTTGGAAAGGGAGAGACTGGCCGAGAAACTGCGCCAGAAAGAAATACTTGAGAGAGAATTGAACCGGGAACGTGCCACTCTCCAGGAGCAACTCATTAAACAGGCCAAACTCAATGAGGTCATTCGACAGAAGGACCAGTTTCAGAAGGAACTGATGCGACAAAGAGATGAAATGAGTGTAAGTTGGGTTTTTGTTTTTTCACAGCTTTTGCTTTGACTCAGTATTAAGGCAGACGCGAATCTATGCAGACCGTCTTACACCGTGTGAAAATTTAGCAGTATATCAGCGTTTTCCGACAGATATGATAGCAAAGTTGTTTTGTTAGAATGAACACAGTCTGTTGACACTCCACTCGCTTGCTCAGCCACTAAAAGCTTGCCTGGAGCACATGTACACATCATGCGTTTTTTCACTGAACAGATGCAGTACATTTTCAGATAATAGAAAATAAGCTGTAGTTCCATTCGGATGCATCACGTAAAATAACAGCCGCTGGTGAAGCTATAGCTGTCCTTCAACAATGATGGGTTATCAAGACAATGGAAAACAAGCGTAAAATGCCAATAATTGATCAAGATATCTGAGAGTGCCACACCCTAAACATTCGCACATTCGTTCGCACATTTGGAAGACGGTCACTTTTTTCCCTCTGGATCCGCGTTTGTAAGAGCATTGTCAAGGTCGGTTTATTTTATTTTCAGAAATCAGGTCGCTATAACGTGGCTTAATTGTGATTCCTCTTAGGAGCTTTGTAAAGAAACTTACAAGGAATAACTAAATCGAATATAAATTGTTTAAACACCCAAGTTCTTATCAGCTGAGTCAAACATGGAACATTTGGATTGCGAGTACAGCAGCTGGCAAGCCTTTGTACGGGGAATTCTGGATTGCAAGCACCACAATCACTCTGCTATGCCGGCTGCACCCTAAAATGTGACCCATTATTTTTCAGGCACAAATGGAAGAAATTGAACGGAAACTGTTGGATAAAGAAGAATTGTTACTTCGCGACCAACAAATCCTGGAGGAGGAAATGAATCGTAAGGAGATGCAGATACAGGAATGGGAGAGAGAATTCCAAGAAAAAGAACGGGAATTCCGCAGTAAGGAGGAGTTTATCAGATCAGAATGCAGCAAACAGATTCAGTCAACAAAATCCGATCTGGAGCAGCAGTACACAAGTAGCTTAGAAGAGTTAAGATGGGAGCTGAATGATCACTATGGACAGGAGATCGAGGCGCTCAACGACCATCACAAACAACAGGTGCTGTGGTAGACTATTCACATGCTTGAGTTGTGACGTCATGTGTCTTGATTGACACTTACAGGTGCTTACTTCACGTTTCCTGGTGAAACCAAGAGATATAGTTTATATATTTTTACCAAAAATACTAGATTTTCTAATCATAACAGTTTGTCCGTATAAATGGTTCACACCCTAGGGATTGCTGCAAATATTCAAATCTAGTTAAGTAACATTATTCATTTGAAAACACGCTAAAAGTTTGGCTTAGAATTTGAATTATTTGAATTATGTTTCTCTGTCTACTTTATTTTAGTTTGTCCGCAGATACGTATGTCTGTGGTTTCTGTTTAGCTTGCCCGGTTCCCGTACACGTGACGCGCAACTCACACAAATTATTCTACTTCGGGAATTCGTTAAAGTTGTGTTTGGCAAATTTAGCATGCAACATTTCCAAGCCTTTTGAAGTTTCACGCCATGTTCTGTAACAAAAGTTGCCTTAATTTTCAGCTTAGACATTTAACATTGTGACATTGTATTGCCTTATTCAGTGCAGAGTGTCAGCCGGTTAAACATTTTAATTTTAAAAAAAGAAGTTATATCTCTCTCGCAACACAGGATATACTAATATACATGTATCCTGTAAATGAAAAGGCAGAAAGGCCTTAAAATTGAAAATTATTAATATCATTCATTTTATATTTTATACTTTAAAAAATTCAATATAAATGCAATAAAACATTTCAGAGCTTCTTAGAAGACAAATTTAATGACAATTGATGTTTGAATTTCAAGCATAAAACAATTTAACTCTCTTAGAGAGAAATTCAAATCAGTACTTATTTTCCGGAAACACGAGCTGATGTTTCCAATTACGTTGAGTCCATGTGTCAGTGTGCAATACTGACCAGACTTTCACGGGATGAAAGAAGTTGAAAGAATTGTTAAATATTTCAGTTAAGTGGGCTGTTCGATATTCAAAACGATGTTATGTGTTCTTCAGTAGCAAGAGTTATTGTTATTTCAGTGAACTTGTAATTTTGGAATTCTGGACGGAAATAGAAACAGGAAATTTGGTAGCTGTTGGCGCTTTCTGTAATTCCCGTAAAGTCTACCAATTCTGTAATATTCGAATAATCAATGAACCAGCATTAGAAGATGGATGTCATACCAAGAGTTACCAGTGAATACCATAACATGAATATAGTTCGAATGAGTTTGATTTCGAGTGTTGGACTTGCTGGTTAGATTGTGGCGCAAAAATTGTTGTGTGTACTGCGCATGCGTACTTCAGACAATATGCAGTTATCAACGCCAAGTGTTCCTACATTTTCATTTGCTTAGCTTTGCTTGAACGTTAAATAATGAACAAAGTGATTGTTGAGCCTGACTGTTTTCTGACAACTATGGAACTAGTTTTCAAACAATACAAGTTTGTTAGTACAACTCCTATGTTACGGAATTTGCTGCAAGTTCATTCCACTCCCATGATTGACTGTACTGACAAGATAGGTAATCCCGTAAGATAACTGAAATATTGCCATGGTAATGATGCCCGACGGTAGTAACAACCTCCCCTTGTCGCTGTGTGTTTAGACGTTTTCAATGTTACACTGTTTTCCTTACAAACTAGATTTCAGCAGTGCACTCCCATCAGAATGCTATTTACTTTGTCAGAATTGTCGAGACTTCTCAAACTTGTGAGGTCCGGCGGTATTGCACACTGGTGTCATGGTATTCGTTGTTTAAACCAACGTATTTGAAATAGCGTCAAATATTATAAGACACACTGGAGCATGCGCAAATGCTTTCATTTTCCAGTTGCATCTACTTATGTTATCATTGGTCTTACACGGGGAAAGTCGTGCAGGCATTTGATAACATACAACTATCTGACGGCATTCAGTCTGGGTACACAAGGGCAACCACTCTGATTTAATTTTGTGTGCTTTATTTTGTTTTGTTATGTTTTCTTTCATTTTCTTTTCTGTGTTTTGAGTTTCGTTTTGTTTTGTTTATTTTCTTCCTTCTTTAAACGGCAGCTATAGAACAACTAAAGGAATCAAAGTAACGCTAATACTAAAATAATGTTAAACTAATCGAATAAAGATAATATATTTATAACACAAGCAAAGTTGGAATATCTTAATGATACGAGGGCAGGTTTAGATTTTGAAATAAAATACAGTTATCCTAATTTAAATCTATCGTGTGTGGTAGCAACGAGCGTTGCATCTTTAACCGATATTCCTAAACATGTATTGGATATGAGGTGATAGCCAGAGACGTGGAGCTTCGAGCTGGCGAAAATCGTCTCATATGCAGCAAGTGCGAGTGGAAAATTTGTTTTACCAAGACAATGTTTATTTTTAGTCTTTTTAACTTTGTGTAAATCCAGCGGAGTTTAGTCAGTAAGGCAGGACTGAAATTGAATGCTTACTTCGATGTTAAGAAGCAGCTGTTTTGCTTTAGAAACAATTGTTATGGCCGTACCGATGGTTATGGGCTGATAATTACTAAAAACCTGAATAAAAATGTGTCTCAAGGACCAATTTAGTTAGTCGAATTTATAGTTTGGCCGAAGTACCTGAGCATCTTATAAATACGACGTATTTGCGCATGTGTACAGCACTTTATCAATCGACGTATATCAATAATGACCTGATAATAACCAGTTTATAAACCAGTAACAAAGCTGAACATTCAATAATTATTGATTTATAATTTAAATCATAACATGTTTTAGCTAAGTTAAAATAGATAAAATCTAAACAAAACGAAACCAAAACCCGAAACCAAAATAGCTCTATTTTACTATGGCTGCCCTCGTCCTGCCCAGACTCTCCGTAGATAAACACTTCTGCTCTATAAAACGGTTGGGAATAAAGAAATGTAATAAAATTTAATGGCGTTTTTGGAAAGTTAGGGCCGGTACAAATAGTTTACTAATATATGGAATTTTATAATACTTCAAAATTAGGATTTATATTTGCAATTACGTTTTGAATTCTACTTCAAGGATATTAAAAGGAATTTAAATAACAGCATTGACTTGCATGCCCGATTTTGTTCCTGCACTCAAAACAGATTCAAATAGTGAAACATAAGTTAAGTAAATTGCAATAGTTCATTTCCAAGATATTCTCCACTTCCCGAGAACTTGGAAAATTGGGTTTGGTGTAAAACTACAGCAGATATTGCCACCTTGATTTGACGTTTTCTCGGGAACTGGAGTATGTCTCGTAAAATTTAGACATCAAACCTTTTAATCGTCTAAAGTCAAAATATACTTGAGATACATTCTCTTGAACAATCGATGCGCAGTCACAGATATCATTTTACGCTTCGAAATAGCGATCGAGTAATAAAGTCTGGCATACAGAACAATAAATATTTAACTCATAATGACTGGGAAGTCACGTTTATTCACCAGTGAGTGTATTCAGTAAGTAACAAATAAAGATATTTTTATACTTTGTATTTGGAAGCATTTTATTATGTTTAGTTTATTTTCTCTTATGTTTTCTTCTTGCCTACCCAGACTGAATGCGCCTTCCCTTTGCACTCCACAAGGCGGAAAAGGTCTTTGTTCAATTCGTATCTCTCGACTTTAGGGGACCTAATTTTGCCTTTTCATCCAATAAAACGATCTCCTAGCGTGGTCATAACTGGCAGTGAACAAACCTTCAAGTTCCGTTTCTATTTATGCGAGATACCCCAGCTGCTTAGCTAGTCGACAAGTGCAGTTTTTTTTGTGAATTGGCAAGGACCTAGTCACTCGCCCAGATTATTTTTGATTCAGCGAGCAAAGGTAATTGTGTGCCGGTATGTAAGCCGGCCAGCAAGCCAATTGTCATCCGCATTCAATACCACATCCACAACTAACTGTTCACTGGTTGTCACAGATTAGACCTCCAGAAGTCATGCCAAATCAGTGATCCTGAATGATCCACGCAGAATATGTTTACATTGTTGTCTGCCAAACGCGGTGACCAGCAAGTTCGGTTTCAGTTTGTTCTTGACTCGGGCACTGTTACATGATATTGGATCGAGTTTCATTCCAGGACGACGTAACTGAGTCCGGTTGTATTACAACTGGGTCTTTTCACATCAGATTGTTCTACAAAGAATCACAGTTAACCACCATATTGTAACTGCTTAAATGCAAAATTTCAGGTCAATATCTGTATTCGTTCAAAACATCAGTATGGACAATTGAGATTAGCTTTTTTAGTCATTTTAGGTATGCTTATAAATAGATACATTTTGAATTTCCCTTCAAGGAGTCATGTGATCCTTCTTAACCAATCAGAATGCCAGAAATAGCGAAAAAAGATGATCACAATTGTCCTTATCTTTTGAACGAATAACGATATTGACCTGAAATTTTGGATTTGAGCAGTTATAACGTGGTTAACTGCGATTCTTTGTAGGACAATCTTATGCATGTGAAAAGACCCATCTAACTTTTTTGTGGAAAGCTCTGATGAGAAAACATGAGGCAGTTATACTACCTTATCAAGTCGAAGGCGCGGCATGTTTACATGATTCTTCTGAAAATGTTATCACGCAGTATACCCGAAGTACTCTGCGGTATGAATTCATTACGGTAACTTTAACTTTATTTTATTTTATTCGCTGCTGAATAAATAGGAGACAGGACAATGCCCTGTTGAATTCCAGCCCCCGTAGTAAGAAATAAACAAGTAAATAAGATAATATGATTAAGACAATATGAATGGATCTAAATGTCTCCCGTCCATTGTCTCCTATGTGATTTTGTAAATGGTTGTTAAAGAGTATGGCCGAGTTTTCAGCTCATAGAACTTTAAAATGTTGCACTTAAAAGAACCGAGGCTGGTTGAGAATATGAGTTCAGTATGCTAAGACGAAGATTTTGGGTATAGTTGTACCAGAACAGGCAAAATGTGACTACAGGTTGTACGAGAATGAGTGATTCGATTGGTTCATTTCGATCCGCGTTGTTTTCTCACGTCTATCGAGCAGTTTCAATCTGGTTTGAATCTTTTACATGTAAACATGGTACGAAAATTAAATTTTGTTTTGGAATGAACTCGTATCGATATCATGTAGACACCGCCACAGTTTCAGCTGTAGTTTTTCGGAGCGCCTGCGATCCACCGGAGAGGATCGCGGGCGCATCAGAGACTCACGGTAGTTTTGTTTTCGTGCTCGCTTGGTCGTATTAGTGGTAACCCCGATTGATGCCCGTTACCACGCAAAGAAAGCAGTGCTTTCTTTCACTGTGGAGTGATTTTTCGTCGTGAAATTTTAAACTGACTTCTGGCGAAATGGAACAAGATTGTTGCTTGAAAGTAATTATTTAGAATTTCTTGTTCAAAAATATTTTAAAAGAAGTCCAGGATCTTAGCCAATGGCGTTGGATCAGATTTTGCAGTTCAGACAATACTTAAAACATAGTGTCTAAATATAAACTACTTTAAAAATTATCAAACCGTGAACACGAAAGCGGCGCCGGAGTTATTAAGCGTTAATTTTTTTAAACGTACTTCAGCATAATATAATCTTAAGATTTAATCCTAAAAAGCGTGAAATTCCAATCGCCAATTTTCTGTAATAACGTAGGGTATCTCGATAGTATCGCGCCTATAAAATTGCTTAAATATTGTTATTAAAATTTAAATATTATTGCTAATAGCGTTCTCGATGGCTTGCTTCAAAACAATTGCACAAGACAAAGACTTGAATCTTGAATATTAATCGCTTTGAGGATTCCATGAGCTCTAAATGTAAGTAGCCTCTTGGAGTTATAAACGAAAGAACACTACCGAGTTCTACCGACTGAAGTCAACTTGGTTCCCCAAGCAAACTCCTTTTATAAATCGTCACGCTGGCAGGTAAAATAAGCCGGTATTGAATTATGAAATATTATTGCAATGATCTTAAAAATAACTCTGATCAAATATTGCTAATATGCTCGTTCGGCCGTTTGAGCTGTCAAGGCTTCGTCGCTGCGAAGAGCGAATATTGACAAAGGAAATGTTTGTGATTTGTATATGACTTGAGCATGAGTGGGGACCGAGTCTAGCGTAAGTTGTTATGCTAATGGATGGAAGCTTGAAGGAAATGGCCGAGGAAACCCAGGTAACTTCTAAGATGAATAATATTCATAGATTTTTGTTTTCTAAAATTAAAAGTTTAATACACGTATTTGAGCAGTAGACGTGTGAATGATTATATAAATACAAAAACCTTTTGACTGAACTAAACCGTTCTAATATCTTAACTTATAAATTTAGATGGATTCGTGGCACGAACTCTCGCGATGGCTTCTCGACTCGTTAATGGAACGTCAGTGTTTCAAGGTTAGAAACCCGAAGAAGTTCTGTGGCCATCGCGTGTACTAACAGATAAGATTGAATTTTATGTTGTGTGTTGTGTTTGGTTAAATGTCAATTTCCCTTAAAATAATACCATTTGTCTTTCTATTCTTTATTAAAGCAGCTATCTTAGTGTAGTTTAAAACATTATTCTAACTAATGGGCCGTTGTAACACAAGTAAAATCTATAAAGGGTGATTCGATACTAATTTTTGTTGAATATAGTTGCAGCTGCTAACCAAGAAATCAAATTTGCACCGAAATAAACGCAAACTATATAGTACTTACAAATAAACCGAAAGTAATGAATTATTTCTTTTGAAGTTTAGTACTATCTTGAAAATGCTTTAATATGACAGTAAGGTCACGAAATACTCCTGTAACAAGCAAATAAATTGACGAGCAAACGAAACCGCAAGGTTTGGTGAGACGCTTTAAAAGCTTTTGTTTTGAAAATAACGAGCGACATTTGCGATACATCACAGGCCAATAAGAAACGTCGTTTGATATTTCCGAACCGGCTGGACACCTGCATCGGTTCATGTAACGTCGTTTCTGATTGGCTTGTTTACTTTAGCTTCAGTAAATACTTCTGGTAACAGTTGACGTCTCTGTCTTCTTGTTATCAAATCTTTATTCTCTGTTCTCTGGATTTTCCTTTTATTATTTCACTTAAGCTCCAGCCGTTTCTTTCATTTTCCATTCTTTTTACGAAACTCCGCAAACTTAACATAAACTCGCAATATACAAGAAACTGAATTTCGTTAAGATCATGAATTTCAATATAAAATATTTTTTGATATAAAATCTTTTTAAAAAATATCAGATAGCGTTCTTTCAGGCTCAGGAAGTAATTATATTCTAAATTCTTATTGTAAACATCGTAGGGAGCTATTGAATGATTAATCTAATGATGAATTGTTCTTGTAACATATCTGTGGAAGCTCACTTGCCATTGGCTGGGGGCCCCTAATATAGTGCTGTAAAGTACACTTTGCAGCCTCCAGTTGGCATTTCAAACGCTCATTGAGTTTAGCGCAATTAGATCGAAGACGGAACGTGCCGACCGGATTATCACGGTTTAGTTGAGGTAAATGAACGCAATTCGGCTACTCCGTATAGCATAGACGGGCCTTTAGATTTGCAAATTCGGTTTTCAAAATGCGAATCTTTTTACGGGTTGGCAATGGCTAGCGGTTTGTTTCATTTCTTCAGGATAATGCTGTTTTTTTCTGTGTCTGTACTGAGTTCTGAATCATGGATTTTTTATACTTTTATGTACCTCCATGTTTTGATGACCGGTGATTCTCGTGGTCACAGTATAGCTGATCAACTCGGATCCATTATACATGATATACGGTAATCTGTCCAACAAAGTATTCTTTTGTGGGACAGAAGCATTTGAAGTTTGGTCAAAACTTTTCTCTTGCACACTCATGTATAATGTTGTATTTTATGGAATACCTTCATTTCGATTGCACAAATTTAATATCTTTATCCAAAATCAATTCTTTTAGAATTTTTGTTTTGTTATTAATCTTGGTTAAACAGAAATAGACAATCTCGTGCATAACATCAGGTTTACCTCGTTGTTTCTACGAGCGTTAACTGAACATTTAACCGAAATGAATTTTATTATAGGAAGTTGTATTTGGTAGTTCTCCATCGTATTTGCCGCCATATATTCACGGTTTCCTGGGCCCATTCAGTGCGGGATAAGAGTTATGTGCGTGGTGTCCCGCTGAGTGAAGATGTATGTTTAGTAAATATGTTGCCCCTTGCAAGAGTAGAGCGACCTGATGGTTTTTCCTTTTAAATTAATTTTTCAAACTTTCAGCAAAGCCCTACTTTCAACAATGAAACGTGACACTGCAAGTTTGTCACTGTTGATATTATATTTCCCCATCCTGTTTACATTATAAAAGTAGTGTTACCTGTTCCTATGGTTACCCCATCATAGGCGCGTTTCCTCTCTTTTTATCGACGTGTTTACATTTGCAATAGTTCTGGCCATGGGCTGCTAGACTTATCTTATAGCTGAGAACTTTCTTTGGGTAACACTACTGATCCGTCTTTGAGATACGCTATGGCCTTATGAACGGTTTGGAATGTATTTGTGGCGGTTCATCAGTTTGGTTCCATCATTTCCTTTCTGAGGACATGCAAACAGCCAGAGCGCAAGAATGAACTACAGAGAGGAGAATTTATCAGATGCAAAACAACCTAAACGTCTCAACTCTCAGGCCTTTGTCAGTCACTTTGCTCTTATTAAATCTAGCAATCATGCCGTATAATGGACCCATTAAGGTTGTACGCCGGCACACTGTGACGATGACAGATATAGTTTGTTTCTAAATACTGATACATACATGTACACATACATACACACATATATACACCGCACACATACATACATACATACATACATACATACATACATACATACATACATACATACATACATACATACATACATAC